>JAKWIY010003052.1:4742496-4779478 GCA_027704805.1 Solanum corneliomulleri
ATCTTAAAAAAGTTCGTGGCACAAGTTCGGCATCTAAGGTATGTTAAGACTTTTAGACCTTGTTGAAGGACGTTTTCCTAATTAAAGATTAAAAATGAAAATAGACCAAAAGGTAAGGGGGAAAGATGGTGGTCCTCGTATCAATGGTGTGTGGGGCATTGGTATGAGTACCGGTGTTATAAAATGAAAAATACTATTATAGAAGGTGTGAGTTGAAATTTGAGAATGTCAAAGCATATGGGATTAGCTGATATATATTGACTTTGAATTCCTTGTGTGATTGTGTTTTATTTATTTCACCCGTATAGTTGTGATAATTGAGGTGGTTATGTATTATGTTCATATTGATTGATTGAGATGCATCATCATCCCCTCTATTGAAAACAATATGTGCACATGCATAGACATGAGACTGAGTATAAGTTGGGCACGTGGAGATCGTCCGTGCTGGAGAGGGTGAGAGGTTAAGATAGTAATTTTGGGCACGGTGGAGGACCGTCCGTGCGCGAAATTGTTTGATATTATGATAGTGCGTTGAGATCGTCCGCACAGAATGTGGAGATCGTCGAGTCCCCCATGGGTCATGAACTCTCGATGTATTTCCGAGGAGTATCATGTATATACGGTTGAGTGTGTACTGGGTATTCTGAGACAATTCATTACATGGTGTTATATTGCATTGCATTTCATCACATTATTTATTTTGATGATTATGTGTTTTGTTTGGCGTTTGGAAAATACTTGATGTTGATTACCTTTATTGATGAAACCTAAATAGTGAGTGTAATATATATATATATATATAGTTATATAATGTATGAATTTATATTTTTTTTTATAAACTCCCGTCACTATTTCTTCGTTGTCGGTCAATGAGACATACTGGGTTCACGTGGTTTCGTACTCATACTACGCTTGTTGCACTCTTTGTGGTGCAGATTCGATTCCGAGTAGCGAGCACATCTCTGGAGCAAATTGAGTCCGGCTTGAAGTTCTTGGAGTTGTGGTGAGCTGCTTGGCTGTTATGTGCCCACCACCTCCCTCTATCTTTACGTATTCTGTTATTCAGTATTAAGACAGAATATCCCTTAAGTTTAGATTTGGTCATTTTAGTTTCAGACTTGCATCGTATTCTAGAGCTCTTGTACTTAAGGACACCAATTCTTGGGGTGATATGTTTTTGAGCTCCCGCATTTCGTACTTATAATGAACTCAATGTTGAGATTCTTGCTAAGTGTAGTCTTTTTTTTTACTCATTTGTTGGTTTAGTCGGGTTAATATGTTGGGTTGGCTTACCTATTGGTTGGGAACATAGGTGTCATCACGACTTGAAAATTTGGGTCGTGACAACAACTTTCAATCAAATATATCCAGTAAGGTCTTCATCGCTACTGCTTTCATCATCATCCTGTTGGTTATCTTCTCACCTATAAACGACCATAAATAAAAATTTATTGAGGGACAAAACAAAAGATCAAAATATACCAAACAATTTTCATGGGAAGGAATTTTAACAACCAACAGGAAGGGACAAAACGTTCAGACTTCATTCAAGCACCTCCAATTCACCATGAGTACAAATTCAAGCCATGGAAGTTATCAGACCAAAACCAACAAATGACTAGTCCAAAATAAGCCTTTGTGTAATAATGTTCATCCAATATTTCGCAAGTAAATAGACTGAACATTACTCTCTATGTCAATTCTATTAGTTGAGCATGAAACATTATTCAAAAATGCATCATAAATCACATCACACAGCAAGCAACAAATTATTCTAACTGATGCTTTATTTAATCACTCAGTTTCCACTTGACCTCATAAAAGAAGTCATCTCAAAAAATGTCACTTGAAAATAGTAAAGAAAATACCAACAAGTACCTTTGCAAAAGAAAAACACAACAGAAGAGATTTTGTCAAAACACTAAGAGCAGGAGAAGGAAGACATATCTTCACCAAGTAGACATAGACCATTAAGAAAACACAACCAGAATAGATATTAATATATCCAGTAAGAAATGGGAAAACCAAGTCTTTTTAGATCCCAAGTTCTTCCAAGTATTCCATCTCTCTTTTTGAAATTGAATGGATTATTTAATACTAACAGAAGAATAAAATGAACCAACACCAAGAAACACATAAAAGGAGTAGCTGGAAGAGCTATACAAGGTGAGGTAGGTTTGCAAAAGTAGGCCAGAAAAAAAAAAGGTTTACTCTCAAGTTGAAAAAGAGGTGAAATATGCCTATGTTTTCAATAAAAGCAATTGTTTTGAATTAAGAAAAGAGTCTAACTCAACTTCAGGGAAAATCTCTGTGAGATAATAGCCAGAAATAGATGTTACGACTTATAACTGAAGACAATAAAGAAACAAACTACGAGCAGAAAAAAAGCAACAGAAGACAACACAATCAAGCTAAATGAAGTTCCAATTCCAGTACTATACTTGGCAATGGATGATATACTAAAAAATGCATCATAAATCGCACGCACACACCAAGCACACAAGTTATAAATTTTCAGAACATCATATAGACTCCAGGCAGAGTTGAGATTCATAGTTTTTCAGATTTTCCAAGTCAAGCGAGGAGGAGTCTTAATTTGAAAGATGCTCACAAAATTAATCCTGTGTCAAAACTCGAGACAGAATAATGAATTCACCAATTAAAAAAAGAGAAGAATTTGTTTCTCATGAAACATACAAAATAGAATATGGAGACATGCTCAAGCAACATCGAAAGATTCAGATTCTAAAGTCGCAAAAAAAAGTCTAGTACTTTAATTTATGCTACACTTGTGCTAGTCCAGAAAAAATTGATACATAGACATAGGAAACACATTCAAACAGTTGCAAAACAGTCCAAAAACAGCATTGATACATAAACATAGGCAGCACATTCAAACAGTCACAGAAACAGTCCTGAAACAGCATTGATACATAGACATAGGCAACACATTCAAATAGTCGAAAAAATAGTCCAAAAATAACATTGATACATAGACATAGGCAACACATTCAAACCAATCTAGTGTTGAAGTGAAGAATAAGAAAAATAATAAACTTTATACCTTGATTGTTTTTGCTAAAAGATGGACGATTTAACGGTTTCATATCTTCTTGATTGAGCACCAAGCTCGTGTTGAAGTGAAGAATAAGAAAAATAATAAACGTGATTGACCACCCAATGAGGCCAACGTGGCAGCATTCAATTGAAGTCCTGGGTACATACGATTAATTCATCCAAGAATATCATTTATATTTTCTTGGTGAATGGTTAATTTTTGTTGTTTTAATTTTTTCGTTATTCTTTGATGCGTCCTCTCTTCTAATTCCTTCATTTTTTTTCCATCCTCTCATTGTTAGAAGTTAGACAAGGTTCAGAAAGCGCTTTCATTTTCAAGTAGTTTTGGTAACTCATTGTCCATACAATATCAGGCTCCCTAGGTGTTCCTTTGCCATGACTGTTGTAAAAGCATCAAATGATTGGCCGTCATGTTCACTCTGTCGACCTTGCAGTCTCACCAACCAAATGGACAGACAAATGTTTCATTATATCAAAAAAGGATAGAGGAAAAATATTTTCAAGCTCACATACACTTTCTTTGATTTCAATCTGCATTGGTTCAAGATTTTCTCGCCTTATTACCTTACTGCATATAGCTTTAAAGAAGTTCCCCAACCTAAACATTCTTCGGTAATCATTTTCGAACCGCAATTTGAATTAAGCAATGCATTATAAAAATGAGCATCATGGATTTTGTACCATGATATTTTCATCTCATCCACACGATCTGATATGTTTGAGGTAAATCCTTTTGGTAATTTTTCATTCTTTACGACAGCGGAAAATAATCGTTTTCTTCTGGCTTCATGGTAAAACAAGATTTAGCTAAATGAGCTTTTCCATTTGTATTATATTTCCTAGGATAAAGCTCCTTTCGTATTCCCATTTCTTGCAAGTCATAACAAAAATTAATGTGATCTTTTGACTTTCCTGGGATATCTAATAAAGTCCCAAGCAAACTATCATATATATTTTTCTCAATATGTGATCACATCAAGATTGTGCCTCAACTTATTATGTTTCCATTATGTTAATTCAATAAAGATTGATCTTTTCGTCCATGGAGCCTCATTATTTCGAAGTTTTTTTTTATTGGCCTTCCCAAAACCATTACTGAAATCATGCAACTTTTCAAACATTTCTATGCCCGACAAGGATGTAGGTGCAGGTCTATGATCCTCCTATCCATTAAAAGATTTTTTGTCTCTTCTAAAAGGATGATGAGGAGGCAAAAAAGCCTGATGACCTAAGTAACGCATTTTACGACTATGTTTGAGATATTAAGAGCATGTGTCAAAGTTACACGTGGGGCATGCTAATTTTCCCTTAGTACTCCATCCAGAAAGCATTGATTGCGCTGGAAAATCACTAATTGTCCACATTAAAGCTGCACACATTTGAAATGTTTGATTTGTATGAGCATCATATGTTTCTATCCCGAATCCTCATAGTTCCTTCAATTCAGCAATTAATGGTTGTAGGTACACATTTATATCCTGTCTAGGATATAATGGCCCCGGAATGATCATCGACAACATCATATACTTTGGCTTCATGCAAATCCATGGTGATAAATTATAGTTTACCAACATAATAGGCCAGGTACTATGGAAAATGCTCATGGTCCGAAATGGATTGAAACCATCACTTGAAAGGCCCAATCAAAAAATTACGAGGATCATTTGAGAAGTTTGGATGCATAGAATCAAAATCCTTCGAAGCTTCTCCATCAGCGAGATGCCTTAAATTCCCATCATTAGGTCATTCAGAATCATGTCATCTCATTGCAACAGCTGTTTCAGGACACATAAACATTCTCTGAAGCCTAGGCTTTAAAGGGAAGTACCTTAAAATCTTTGTTGGTGTTTTAGAGCTTGCACTAGTCGTGTCATCACCCCCATTGGACCATCTAGAAGATCCACACAAAGAGAAAATATCTTTATCTGCATTTTCATTTCAAAATACCATGCAATCATTATGGCATGCATGTATTTTGTCATAGCCGAGACCCAAATCTTTTATCAATTTTTTAGCTTTATTGAAAGACTCGGATAGTTGAGCAAAGGGAAATGCTACTTTTAACAATTCTAACAGATCAATAAAATCCACATCACTCAACCCATGTAGGGATTTAAGCAAGTATAATCGAATGATGAAACTCAACTTACTGAAGTTCTCACACCCCAGATATAACTCTTTTTTTCCTTCATCCAGTAATTTAAAAAATCTCATTGCTTCTTCAGATAGCCCTTCTCTCTCTCCTTCTCCATGACTTATTTCATCCTCTATATTTCGAAATGTATCATGAAGTAGTCCATCAATATCATCATGGTTGCATGAAAGTTGTGTATTTCGTGAAGAAACTCTCTCCCCGTGAAAAATTCATTTGTTGTATCATCCATAAATTCATTTACAATCAAGTGATCCTTTCACAACATTTTTGTAATGCCAATAACGATTGATGCATTTTTTGCAAGGCATAATATTTCATTTCCTTTTGAAGCTCATTGAAATGTCTTATCAAGAAAATCATTCATTCCACTAATGTATTTATCACTGCATGGTCTCATACTCATCCAACTTCTATCTAAATAATCCATTAATATTTAGCAACACAAACAGATAAAACGAATCAAATTTATGATAAACTATGAAACGAAAAGACAATAATGTTTTACACATGAACAAACATATCTCAAAATGTACATGGAGTATATGTAGATAAAAACTCATAGCAATCACAATTCAATTTACAACAAGCACTACATAGTTTTTCTTAATATATGAAACAAATATCAAAGTTCCCGTTTTAATTAGAAATATATACAAAACACTGATCTACATGACCTGTCAAGAAATAACTTTAACAAGTTTATCATGATTTCAAATTTGTTATGAATGACTTTTATATGGACATTCAAGGAATGAAAAATGGTCGATGGACATACGAATCGCCAAGATTCAATTCTTTTCAAAAAAATTATCCCTATTGATTTTCCTTTTGGTAAAAATCAAGGCAGAACATTCCTTAAAAGTGATAAAGCAGAATTTTAGCGCAAATAATATTGATCTAGAATTTTCGGATGTTTCAGATTTTCATGTCACAAAGTCTAACACCGACAGTGAAATTCAATTTTTCCCACTTTCATGCTAATGTATCTCTTGTTTCCTGGTTCTTAATGTAACTCTTTAACAATAATGAAATCGAAATTTCTCACATAGCTACTCAAGCGAGAGGTGAAATCAAAGAAGATATCATCAATGAAAGGGTAACCAAAATCAATTGGATGAATCATGGAACAACAAATCCAACATCAATATCAGGAGAAATAGATCTAGAGTATCAATTTCACCAGAACTGCCAACAAAACTTTAAACCCACAATAGCTAAAACTGTTGGGTTTTATTTGCCCTAAATTTCTTACCATAAATAGGTTTTCCTTGTAGGAAAAGGTTTTGGATTGACTAATCCTTTTCTTGTAGGAAAAGGTTTAGGACTCTATAAATAGAGGCATGTTCCTTCTAACTTAACCAGCATTCACAATGTAGTCTTAAGGGCTTTGAGAGTTTTGGTTAGGGGGAGAATTTGTGGGTCACAAGCTTGATACGTTATCACTTGTGTGAACCTCCCATGTATTCCGAGTGAATTGGTTGAGGTTGTTTCTCTCTGCATTTTGTACTCTCATATTTATAGTGGATTGCTCATCTCCTTTGTGGACGTAGGTCGATTGACCGAACCACGTTAAATCTTTGTGTCTTTTGGTATATTTCTCGTTGTCTTCTTACTCGTGGTCTTTCGAGGTTTGCTTTGCTAGCTTCCGCATTTAAACCTGCTTATTTCCGGTCCTAACAAGTGGTATCAGAGCCAGATTCAATGACGGAGTCAGGTTCAGTGATTTGATAATCGATGATTGAACCAGGTTAGAAAGATGTGTTCATCTTGGCGGTGTAGTTCTAGCAGTAACATTTTTGACAGTAATGAAGATTTTGTTGGAGAAATTGTTTCAGAGAGATTCTTTGTGTTGAGACATAAATTTTGCAAAGGAGATTATGGAGAGGAGAAGCAAGTTGTTGAAGATTAAGTCAAGAAGGTGGACAAATTTATTTTGTTACAAATTCAGGCCAAGGGGGAGATTTGTTGGGTTTTATTTGCCCTAAATATCTTACCATAAATAGGTTTTCCTTGTAGAAAAAGGTTTTGGATTGACTAATCCTTTTCTTGTAGGAAAAGGTTTAGGACTCTATAAATAGAGGCATGTTCCTTCTAACTTAATCAGCATTCACATAGCCTTAAGGTCTTTGAGAGTTTTGGTTAGGGGGAGAATTTGTAGGTCACAAGCTTGATACGTTATCACTTGTGTGAACCTCCCATGTATTCCGAGTGAATTAGTTGAGGTTGTTTCCCTCTGTATTTTGTACTCTCAATTTATAGTGGATTGCTCATCTCCTTTGTGGACGTAGGTCGATTGACCGAACCACGTTAAATCTTTGTGTCTTTTGGTATAGTTCTCGTTGTCTTCTTACTCGTGGTCTTTTGAGGTTTGCTTTGCTAGCTTACACGTTTACACCTGCTTATTTCCGGTCCTAACAAAAACTTGATGGGAAAGTCCCACAATCAGGGAAAAAATACATCAAATACACTAATTACAACTCAAAGATTAAAGGAAAAAGAAGAGATTCAAGAAGAAAACATCAACAGCTCAAACTTGAAGTTTCTTCAGCTATAACCTCAAAGATGTTAGAACAGAACCTGCAGTTGCTGAAGAAAAAAAACATCAAGATTTCACAAGCAACTTTCAGCCCTCCATTTTCTTCAATTTCACAACAATTTCTAGAGAGAATAATAGCCAAACTCAGTGTCTGCCTCTATAAGTATCCAATTCTGATAATTGAATCAAATACCCATGAAACAATATATGTATACAGAAAAGAAAGATGCATACAGAGAATTCATTTTTGAAAATCGTTACCAATATGTCTCTGTTAAATCACTGGTTAATTATTCAAATCATATTAAAACACAATAGAAACAGTAGTACTGCTCAAAAAATTTCAACTTCCAATCCTATAAATTAGAGGTCCAAAGTTCAACTTGAAATTACAGACAAGAAGAACTTATCATAATATTAACCAGTAGCACATTTTAGTACCAATCAGTCACAAATTTTAGATTATTCTTTCATGTTAATTATCTTTAGTTTCTTGTTGCTCTAACTTAAATCGTCAACAATAATGCAAGTGAGTGGTGAAATCAATGAAGACGTCGTCAATACAATGGTATTCAAACCCAATTGAATAACTCATGGACAAGAAATACAACATCAATTTCAAGTTAAATAGGTCTAGAGCAGTCGATTTCACCATAAATACAACAAAATATTAAACCCACAATAGCTACAACTTAATGAAAAAGAACCCACAAATAGAGAAATACATCAAATACACTAACCACACCCAAATATTAAAGACAAAAAGAAGATATTCAAGAAGAAAAGCTCAAAAGTTCAAACTAGTTGTTTCTTCAGCTGTAACCTCAAAATTGAAGAAGAGAACCTCCAACAGTTGAAGAACGAACCTCAATTTCCTTATATTTTACAAGAAAACATACAACCCTCCATTTCAGTAGATTTCACATGAGGTTTGAAGAGAGAAATGGGTTCAGATTCGAAGAATAAATGGGTTCATGTTTGTCCTAAAATCACAGACATGAAGAACTTACTATCTTCCATCGTTGTGCTTCTGCTAAGATTCACAACTTCTACTTTCCATCGTTCTGCTTCAGCTAAGCTCCAAAAATGAATGAAAAATTAGGTCAAAGAGAAGAATGGTGAAAATGAATGCGCATGTATTGTGCTCGTGGAAGAGAGGGGAAATGAGAAAATATTTGGCTCGTTTATATCGATAAAGAGAAAAGTAACTTTTATTTAAAAATTAATTAATAATAAAATAGAATGAAAAGTTTTGAAGGGGTCATCGAAAATAATGGAGCGAAATTGAAGATGGTAGCAATAGTTGAAAGTTGCTGTAGTTGTATAGAAAAGGAAGATTTTCTTTTCTTTCTATTTTTGGCTGACCTTTGCAATTTAAGTTTTTGATATTATTTGGCAAATGTCTATGTTTCAATTAAAATAATGATTAGCTAATCATTATATGGTTGCCACTGGTTTTCGCAATCAGTGGTTTAATCTTGAAGTTTACTACTTACCATCATCCTATAAATTGAATTTTAGTATATTGAGATAGGTAATTAAATATTAGGTGTATCGAATTATCTAAATTTTATTAAAGTTGTGTTAATTGGGGTAATTAAGATCTAGCATTAGGTTTGAAATTTAGAAATTGATTATATAATTAGGTGAGGTTTTTGGTCTAGGCTAAACATACGATAATTTGAGTGTTTATAGACTCGTTAACTTATAAATTATGCATATATATTTGATAGATCGGAAAGGTACAGAGGCATGTAGGAAAGGAAAGGCATTGGAGGAGTAGTTTACTTGACTTCGGTTCTTCAATGGAGGTAGGTTATGGTTATTTCTATTTGGTATATAGACTTTCAATAGCGATTGATATGTATTGAATGATATTGTGAAGTTTCCTATGTACTTGATTGTGTGGTTTGTGGTTGGTCTAAAATCTTGAGACCGTGGAATTTATAATCTTGAACCCTATCTATCGAAGTGATGCCTTGAATAAAGAAGGCTTGATGAAATAAAATAATGAGATAATTGAATCGGAGTGTCACGTTCTGACACGGTATTATTAGATCCGAGTGTCACGTTCCTACACTGTATTATTGGATTGGAATGTCACGTTCTGACGTGATATTATAAGATCGAAGTGTCACGTTCTGACACGATATATGGGATCGGAGTATCACATTCCGACACAATAACATTAAAGGAAAGGAATCTCGAATTAACTTAATATAATTGGGATTGATTGTGTACCTACTATGGTGTTATTGGCAGTGGTTTATGTTGTTTGTTGTTTGCCACTTGCCAAGTATCGTAGTTGATTTTATATTATTATTCAATATATATTAGTTTCTATTTTGGGTTGGCAGTGATACCTGCTCAGTACGTGTTCCTTGTACTGACCCCTACTTGTATTTTCTTAATTTTTCTTTTGTGAATTGCAACAAGTGTACCATCGACTTCAACTCAACCTCAGCTCAAGATAATCTCCAACACATCAGAGTTTCAGGGTAAGCTATTATTTCTAGCTCGTGTGCTGGATTCTCTCATTTATGTCATGATATCCTTAAATTTCGGACATGGACCATCTTATTTACTTATTTCTGTATTTTCAATACTTCTAGACTTGGTAATTGAGAACAGATGTCCTTGATATGATGACTTTTAGATTTTGGGGATAATAAGTGTTAGACTTTAGATGTTTATTTAATCAGTTATATTAATAAGTTTTAAGCTTCCGCATTATATTGTGAATTATTGATATATGTTGTGGATTTAGATTCCTTGATTCGCGCACTTAGGAGGTTAAGTGTGATTGTCACTCACGACTCGTTTTGGGTCGTGACAGTTATGTCCCAATTTTAGTTTTTTTTTTAAAAAATAATAGATTATTTGAAAATTTTAGGATTTAAATAATTTTTAAATTCATTTTTTTTTTGTAAATAGATTGTAAAAGTTTATATTTGGATTGTTTCACAAAAATTAAAGATGTTTCATTATTATAAGTTGAATCATTATGCTGAAAATAAATGTAATGGATAAAGTATAATGAGTTATGCTCCCTCCCTCACAATACAAGTTAATTGAATGCAATGATATATGCATGATCAAATTTTAATGGATAAACAAATAATACGGTACATGTCAACCTTTGATCAATTTATCTTCACATTTGAGTAATTATTGGACTATATTTATTGATAATATTTCATTTTAAATTTACTTGTGATATTCAATAAACAACTGACATGAAAGAGCATAAATATATTTCCTTTCGTAATTATGAATGAATATTATTGTAGTGCAAATGATTAAAGCTTAAACAAATAGTCTAAAGGTCACGAGATCAAATCTAAGTTTAGGTTCCCACTTTTAGGTATTTTTTAGTTTTTTTGAAGTCTATAGGTCATGAGAAATTTTTAGTTTTTTTTTCTCAGGCCTACCGTATGCACCATTGAAATCTTCATGATTTTGGGACAACAAATTGTAATCCTTATCTAACCCCAAAACATTATTCAATACTTCATTTAATTGACTATTCTGATTGTTCGGATCCATCTTGTTAAATTATACTCCCTCCGTTTCATTTTTTGTGACACCATTTGACCCAACACGGAGTTTAAGAAATAAATGAAGACTTTGAATTGTTTACCAGATTGTACTTCAAAAGTGGACTCATTTTTCTCTATTCTCATAAATGTATTGAAGTACTATTAAAAATTAAGAGGGACCAACAAGGTTAAAAGAGGAATTGTACCTTTAAATAGTTTATCATATAAGGAAATGTGACATTCTTTTTTGGACTGACCAAAAAGAAAATAGTGTCACATAAAATGGGACGAAGTGAGTATAAATTTAACAACAAAATAAAATCTTGAACAGCAAATGATTCAACAAAATAAAATTAAAAATTGATGAGTGCGGTAAAGAAGAAGAAAAAAAGTAAAGTAAGAGAGAGAGTAAATAAAAAAAAATCAAGAGTGTTTTCTTTTTTGAAGGGAAAATACAAGTGGGTTTCAGAGTCAAAGAGTTATTTGATCATTTACCCATGTCTTGTTAATTCATGCAAAAATAGTGTCTTGCCGTTCAACAATAGTCTAATAAATATTTATTTTTAATGATAAAATGATTTTTAGTATCAGTTTTTATCGTCTAACATCAACAATATGATTTGCAATTTGTAAACTTCCGCATTTACGCCATATTCACCCCCTTCATATTTTCAACAGAGATTAGTACAATATGGAAGGAAGTTAGTAGTAAGTGAAAATTTTAGAAAAATAATAATTTACTTACATTTAACATATATATTGCAATAATGGTGAGTTAAATTTAGAAAAAAGATAACTTGGTGACTTGAATATTAATCCAATATAAATTATGAAAACAAGAGTTAAAATTTAGTTCAAGATTAAGATATATTTTCTTTTAAGGGTATGCAAATGTATATTTTCTTTTAAGGGTATGCAAATGTCACGACCCAAATCGGGGACGCGACTGGCACCCACATTTACCCTCCTATGTGAGCGAACCAAACAATCTAACCCTTAACATTTTATAATTATATCAACAAGAGAAATGCGGAAGACTTAAACTCATTAATAAAACAACTCAAAACTATCATTAATATTCCCAAAATCTGGAAGTCATCATCACAAGAACATCTATCTCAAATTGCTAAACTAAAACTGTCTAAGAAGCTAAAACAAATAAAAGCTAGTCCATGCCGGAAGTTCAAGGCATCAAGACTTGAAGAAGAAGACCCAGTCCAAGCTAGACGCGTTAGCTCACCCTGAATTTCCGAAGGTGGTGAAGACTGGCTAGATCTACTGTTGAGTTGAAGTTGACGGAATGTTTGTGCATTACACAAATAACAAAGAAGAAAACATAAAAGTGGGGTCAGTACAACCACACGTACTGAGTAGATATCATCGGCTAACTCAAAATAGGGAACAGTATATATCAGTAATAATGTAAATCAACTATAAACTCAACATGTAGCAACAACAAGTATTATAATCGTCAATAAACACCATCAAGTTCATCCATGAGGGCTCAAGCCTCAATACCATACTCATTTGGGAATTAAGTTCATTATGTTGAGTATATTAACATCTTTCAAGATTCATTATCTTTCTTCCTCTTGTGTCGGTACGTGACACTCCGATCCCCTATCACTATGTGTCTGTACGTGACACTCCGATCCCCTATATCTACGTGTCGGTTCGTGACACCCGATCCCCTATATGTGTCGGTACGTGAAACTCCGATCCCCTATGTGTGTCGGAACGTGACACTCCGATCCCCTATATGTGTCGGTACGTGACACTCCGATCCCCTATATCTACGTGTCGGTTCGTGACACCCGTCCCACTAATACTATGTGTCGGAACGTGACACTCCGATCCACTAATACTATGTGTCGGAACGTGACACTCCGATCCACTAAATTCATTCTATCCGTTCATCAAGCCTTCTCTATACCAAGGCATCATCAATCCCATTACTTTAATTCATCAAGCCTTCTTTTATACCAAGACATCATCATTAATATTGTAGATTAAAGTTTCTTTCAAGATTTGGGATTCAATGGTTTTCATCATGCTTGTTTTATCAAAATCACATAATCATAATCATGCAAGCATACAATTAAGCATATAGACAGGTTTACAATACCACTAATACATATCATACACTATTAGGAGTTCACTACGAATATCGTAACATAAACCATAACCTACCTCCACCGAGAATTGGAATCAACAAGAAATCTCCCAAGCTTTGTTATTCCTCCCTCTCGATCGATCTCTCTTCTCTCTTCTGTTTTTCTCTTTTGCTTTCTTTATTCAAACCCTCCTTCTTTTTACCCTAATTAAAATATAATTAAGACTAAAAGAGGACAATAAAACCCCACTAATTAACCCAAAGTTGCCTCTTTTATCCCTCAAGGATTTGAGTTATTAATATAAACCCTCAATCTTTATAATTAAGGAAAGAATAGTCCAAAATGACCCTTAAAACGCGTGGAGAAATACTAAACTGCCTGGGATTTGCGCAACCTGTGACGGGTCGTCGTGCCTGCGACGGTCCGTCACGGTGGCCGTCGCAACCTCCCCAAATTCCAGGTGGGCTGTGACGGCCCGTCACCCCTGTGACGGTCCGTCCTGCACCTCCGTCATGACGGAAACTCGTTTCTTGTACCAAATTCTCAAAAGTTGAAGTGTTTTGCAACGGAAACTCACGACGGTTCGTCGTGGATGTGACGGCACGTCCTATAGGTCCTTCACAATTTACAGAGAGTCGATTTTAATATCCAATTTTGAAGAATTCTAAGTGTCATGGAACGACAACTCCTCGACGGGCCGTCGTGACCACGACGGTCCGTCGTGACCCCCGTCGTCCCAGCCAGTTTTCCCAGAATTAAAATCTGCTGCTCAAAACGACTAAACAGGTCGTTACAATAGAATTAATTTACCCATCGTTCGTCCCCGAACGATCAAAAGAAGAAAAACAATGGCGAAAAGGAGTACCTGAATCTGTAAACAGATGTGGGTATTTTTCTTGCATATCTGCCTCCTTCTCCCAAGTAGCCTCTTCAACCGGTCGATTCTTCCTTGTACTTTGATGGATGCAATCTCTCTCGACCTCAACTTGCGAACTTCTCTATCTAATATAGCAACCGGTTCCTCTTCATAAGTCAAGTTCTCATCCAACAAAACTGAATCCCAACGGATAATGTAGTTTCCATCTCCGTGGTATCTCTTCAACATGGACACATGAAACACCGGATGCACTCCGGACAGCCCTGGGGGCAAGGCTAATTCATAAGCCACCTCCCCTATTCGCTTTAGTACCTCGAATGGTCCAATATACCTTGGACTTAGCTTACCTCTTTTACCAAACCGCATCACCCCTTTCATGGGTGAAACCTTCAACAAGACTTGTTCGCCCTCCATGAACTCCAAGTCTCTAACCTTTCGGTCTGCATACTCCTTTTGTCTACTTTGCGCCGCTAGAAGCTTCTCTTGAATGCCCTTCACCTTTTCTAACGAATCCCTCAAGAGATCAGTACCCCAAGGTCTAACCTCAAATGCATCAAACCACCCAATGGGAGATCTACACCTCCTCCCATACAATGCTTCCAATGGGGCCATATCAATACTGGAGTGATAGCTATTATTGTATGAAAACTCTGCCAATGGTAAGAAGCTATCCCAATGGCCACCAAACTCTATCACGCATGCACGAAGCATATCCTCCAACACTTGAATTGTTCGC
Source organism: Solanum corneliomulleri (assembly GCA_027704805.1). NCBI lineage: Eukaryota > Viridiplantae > Streptophyta > Magnoliopsida > Solanales > Solanaceae > Solanum > Solanum corneliomulleri. The sequence goes on from JAKWIY010003052.1 coordinate 4,757,535, forward strand.
TCAGACTGACCATCGGTCTGAGGGTGAAATGCAGTGCTAAGGTCCAACCTAGTACCCAATTCAGTATGCAATGTTTTCCAAAACTTAGAAGTAAACTGCGTACCTCTATCTGATATGATGGATAGTGGAACCCCATGCAATCGAACAATTCTGAGATGTAGATTTTTGCTAACTTCTCTGCATTGTAAGTCACCTTGACCGGAATGAAATGAGCAGACTTAGTTAACCTATCAACAATCACCCAAATGGAGTCATACTAATCCATTGTCTTGGAAGACCAACCACAAAGTCCATTGCGATTCTCTCCCACTTCCATTCTGGAATGGGCATTCTCTGAAGCGTTCCTCCGGGCCTCTGGTGTTCATACTTTACTGTTGACAGTTTGGACATTTGGCAATGAAGTCAACAATATCGCGCTTCATTCTACTCACCAAAAGTGTTGCTTTAGATCGCGATACATCTTGGTTGCACCCGGATGTATAGAATACCTTGTACTATGAGCCTCTGTCAGAATAGTGTTGATCAAATTATCGCCGCGGGGTACACATACCCTTCCCTTAATCCTCAAAACACCTTCCTCATCAATTGTTGCTTCTTTAGCCTCTCCTTGCAACACCTTATCTCGAATCCGGGTCAATTTCTCATCATCAAACTGCTTCCCCTTAATCTTGTCAAGGAAGGAGGATCTTGCCTCCACACAAGCTAACAATCCTCCCTTCTCATTTACTTCTAACCTCATGAGGTCATTAGCCAAAATCTGCACTTCTCTAGCCAATGGGCGTCTAGAAGCTTGCAAATGAGCTAGACTTCCCATGCTTCCGGCCTTTCTACTCAAGGCATCTGCCACAACATTCGCCTTCCCTGGATGATACAAAATAGTGATGTCGTAGTCCTTCAATAGTTCCATCCATCTCCTTTGTCTCAAGTTCAAATCTTTCTGAGTAAAGACATACTGTAGACTACGATGATCCGTATAGATTTCACACTTAACCCCATATAAATAATGCCTCCATTGCTTCAATGCAAACACTACCGCGGCCAATTCCAAGTCATGAGTTGGATAGTTACGTTCATGCACTTTTAATTGTCTTGAAGCATAAGCAATCACATTCTTCTCTTGCATTAGCACTGCACCCAAACCCGAATAGGTGCATCACAATAAACGATGAAGTTCTTACCCTTACCGGCAAGGTGAGGATAGGTGCCGTAGTCAACAAGGTCTTAGCTTCTGAAAGCTTTCCTCACACTCATCCGACCATACAAATGGAACATTCTGCTTAGTCAAGTTCGTCAATTGGGAAGCAATAGAAGAGAATCCCTTGACAAAGCGGCGGTAGTAGCTAGATAACCCAACAAAACTCACTACTTGTGTGTTTCGGATTGGGTCTTACCCAATTCTTCAGTTTCAATCTTAGAAGGATCTACCATCACTCCTTCCTTAGAAACTACATGCCCCAAGAAGGACACTGCATCTAGCCAAAACTTACACTTAGAGAACTTGGCATAAAGCTTTTTCTCCCTCAACATTTCCAATACAATTCTCAAATGCTCCTCATGTTCCTCCTTACTTTTAGAGTATACCAGTATATCATCTATAAATACAATCACAAAGAGATCCAAATACGGCTTAAAATATCCCCTTCATCAAGCTCATGAAAGCAGCGGGGGCATTGTAAGACCAAAGGACATCACCAAAATTCATAATGCCCATACCTAGTCCGAAAAGCGGTCTTTGGCACATCTGTTGCCCGTATTTTCAATGATGATAACCGGATCTCAAGTCGATCTTCGAGAAGACACAAGCACCTTGTAGTTGATCGAATAAGTCATCAATGTGAGAGAGAAGAGGATACTTGTTCTTAATAGTTACCTTTTTCAGTTGTCTATAGTCTATGCACATTCGAAAACTCCCATCCTTCTTCTTCACAAACAAAACCGGAGCACCCCAAGGAGATGCACTTGGTCTAATAAAGCCCTTGCTCAACAACTCTTGAAGTTGTGCTTTTAACTCTCTTAATTCGGCGGGAGCCATTCTATAAGGGGGTATAGAAATGGGGCGAGTGCCCGGTTCAAGATCAATGCAGAAGTCAATATCCCTATCTGGTGGCATACCAGGAAGATCTGCAGGGAACACATCCAAAAACTCATGGACTACCGAAACTGACTCAATCGAGGGTACTTGGGTAGTGTCATCCTTAAGATGTGCCAAGAAAGCTAAACACCCTTTACTAACCATTTTCTTAGCACGAAGAAAGGATATGATACGCACCGGATTGGAAGTGTAGTCACCCTCCCACACTAACGGATCTGCCCCAGGCTTGGCTAACGTCACTGTTTTAGCATTACAATCCAAAATCGCAAAATCGAAGAAAGCCAAGTCATACCAGAATTACATCAAAGTCACCCATTTCTAAAATAACCAAGTCTACATAAGTGTTGCTCCCCACAAAATTCACCAAACAAGACCTATATACCTTTTCGACTATCACAGACTCACCCACCGGAGTAGAAACACGAATAGGCATGTCAAGTAGTTCACAATGTAAATTAAGACCATTAGCAAATGAGGAAGATACATAAGAAAACGTGGATCCGGGATCAAACAATACAATAGCCATGCAATCACAAACCAAAAGGTTACCTGTGATGACAGCATCTGATGCCTCCGCTTCAGTACTCCCTGGGAAAGCGTAGCAATGGGCCCCATTATTTGTCTGTCCGTTGCCCCTACCATGTTGCGTAGTAGTGGCTCTGTTTTGCCCATCACCTCTGCCGTTGTGGTGACCACCATTACCTCGACCACCACGTCCTCCAGAAAAGCGGCCTCTACCATGACCACCTCTACCTCTAGCCATTGGGGTTCTGTAACTCTGTTTTGGACAATTCCTCCTAATATGTCCAATCTCCTCACATCCATAGCACTCTCTGGAGTCAGGCATAGGTCTCTCGGAGTAGTGTTGACCGTTCTGAGGTGGACCCCCAACCACAGTCTGTAGTAAAGACTGTATTGGTCGAACGGAGTGACCTCCGGAGTTTTGTCCTCTAGAGTAAGAACCATTAAACTCACCTCCCCTTCAAAGCCTCTTTGATGTCGATGTCGTGGTGAAGTCATCTGGCTTCACTCCTTCCACCTCTATTACAAAGTCTACCACCTCTTGGAAGGATGTTGCCGTAGCCGCTACCTGTAAGGCTGAAATCCGCAACTCTGACCTCAACCCCTTCGCGAAATGGCGAATCCGTTCTTGTGGACTGAAACAAAGTTGGGTGGCGTATCTGGATAGTGCGCGAAATTTAGCCTCATATGCATTAACCGTCATCCTTCCCTGTTCAAGACTCAAGAACTCATCCCTCTTCCTATCTCTCAAAGTCCTTGGGATATACTTTCCATAAACAAGCTAGAGAATGATTCCCAAGTCATAGGTGGTGCCTCTGTTGGTTGACACTCAACATGTGACACGCCACCACATTTTGGCGTTCCTTGGAACTGATAGCTCACGAACTCGACACCAAACCTCTCTACTATACCCATCTTGTGTAGTAGCTCATGACAATCAACCAGAAAATCATAAGCATCCTCAGATTCTGCACCCTTGAAGACTGGAGGTTTCAATTTCAAGAACTTACTGAAAAGTTCATGCTGATCGTTTGTCATAATAGGCCCAGTAGTCAGACGTGGAAATGTGCCAATTCCCAATGAGGCATCCATACGAGGAGCCATAGTAGCCGCATGTCGTATCTCTGAAACCGGAGGTGTTGGTGCAGAAACGACTGGAGGTGACTGACCCTGATCAGACAACCCGCTAAGATAAGCAAGTACTTGGTTGATCATCTCTGGGGTAGGTTAGGGTGGCAATTCCTCATGTTGCACTTGTTCATTCTCCCCTTCCTCACCCTCTCTTATCACATCCTCGGTCGGTGGAGGAGTCACTGCCCTAGTATCAGATGGGCTAGGGGCTCGTCCTCTCCCTCTAGAGGACGTCCTCCCACGACCTCTTCCACGGCCTCTTGCCGCTACTCTTCCTCGAGCCACAGCCCCAGTGGCTGGCTCAGTCGTTTCGTGTCTTTCCGTTGTTGCTGCTGGTGCGGTCGTTGCTCTAGTTCTAACCATCTGCGAAATAGAGTGAAGATGGTCAGATACCAATTTGTATCACCTAGATACCAATTGGACTCAGTAGTAGCACGAAAGAAAGAATGAAAGAATGGAATTTTCCTAAAGTCTTATAGCCTCTCAAAGAAAAGTAAAGGCGTCCCCCTACCGTTCCTTAAGACTCTACTAGACTCATTCTGTGTGATGAGACCAATGAACCTAATGCTCTGATACCAAGTTTGTCACGACCCAAATCGGGGACGCGACTGGCACCCACATTTACCCTCCTATGTGAGCGAACCAAACAATCTAACCTTAACATTTTATAATTATAAACAAGAGAAATGCGGAAGACTTAAACTCATTAATAAAACAACTCAAAACTATCATTAATTCCCAAAATCTGGAAGTCATCATCACAAGAACATCTATCTCAAATTGCTAAACTAAAAGTCTAAGAAGCTAAAACAAATAAAGCTAGTCCATGCCGGAAGTTCAAGGCATCAAGACTTGAAGAAGAAGACCCAGTCCAAGCTAGACGCGTTAGCTCACCCTGAATTTCCGAAGGTGGTGAAGACTGGCTAGATCTACTGTTGAGTTGAAGTTGACGGAATGTTTGCTGCATTACACAAATAACAAAGAAGAAAACATAAAAGTAGGGGGTCAGTACAACCACACGTACTGAGTAGATATCATCGGCTAACTCAAAATAGGGAACAGTATATATCAGTAATAATGTAACAAACTATAAACTCAACATGTAGCAACAACAAGTATTATAATCGTCAATAAACACCATCAAGTTCATCCATGAGGGCTCAAGCCTCAATACCATACTCATTTGGGAATTAAGTTCATTATGTTGAGTATATTAACATCTTTCAAGATTCATTATCTTTCTTCCTCTTGTGTCGGTACGTGACACTCCGATCCCCTATCACTATGTGTCGGTACATGACACTCCAATCCCCTAATCTACGTGTCGGTTCGTGACACCCGATCCCCATAATCTGTCGGTACGTGACACTCCGATCCCCTATATGTGTCGGAACGTGACACCGATCCCCTATATGTGTCGGTACGTGACACCGATCCCCTATATCTACGTGTCGGTTCGTGACACCCGTCCCACTAATACTATGTGTCGGAACGTGACACTCCGATCCACTAATACTATGTCTCGAAACATGACACTCCGATCCACTAAATTCATTCTATCCGTTCATCAAGCCTTCTCTATACCAAGGCATCATCAATCCCATTACTTTAATTCATCAAGCCTTCTTTTATACCAAGGCATCATCATTAATATTGTAGATTAAAGTTTCTTTCAAGATTTGGGATTCAATGGTTTTCATCATGCTTGTTTTATCAAAATCACATAATCATAATCATGCAAGCATACAATTAAGCATATAGACAGGTTTACAATACCACTAATACATATCATACACTATTAGGAGTTCACTACGAATATCGTAACATAAACCATAACCTACCTCCACCGAGAATTGGAATCAACAAGAAATCTCCCAAGCTTTGTTATTCCTCCCTCTCGATCGATCTCTCTCTCTCTCTTCTGTTCTTTCTCTTTTGCTTTCTTTATTCAAACCCTCCTTCTTTTTACCCTAATTAAAATATAATTAAGACTAAAAGAGGACAATAAAACCCCACTAATTAACCCAAAGTTGCCTCTTTTATCCCTCAAGGATTTGAGTTATTAATATAAACCCTCAATCTTTATAATTAAGGAAAGAATAGTCCAAAACGACCCTTAAAACGCGTGGAGAAATCCTAAACTGCCTGGGATTTGCGCAACCTGTGACGGGCCGTCGTGCCTGCGACGGTCCGTCACGGTGGCCGTCGCAACCTCCCCAAATTCCAGGTGGGCTGTGACGGCCCGTCACCCCTGTGACGGTCCGTCCTGCACCTCCGTCATGACGGTCAGAAACTCGTTTCTTGTACCAAATTCTCAAAAGTTGAAGTGTTTTGCAACGGAAACTCACGACGGTTCGTCGTGGATGTGACGGCACGTCCTGCAGGTTCGTCACAATTTACAGAGAGTCGATTTTAATATCCAATTTTGAAGAATTCTAAGTGTCATGGAACGACAACTCCTCGACGGGCCGTCGTGACCACGACGGTCCGTCGTGACCCCCGTCGTCCCAGCCAGTTTTCCCAGAATTAAAATCTACTGCTCAAAACGACTAAACAGGTCGTTACAGCAAATGAATTTTTTTAAAGGTATGCAAATGAATTTAAAGGTATGCAAAGGAATTTTTTTCCAAAAATTCCACTTCCTGTTGAGTTTTTTTTCCATTTAATCACTATTCCATATTATAGTAATTTCCGTAGAACTATTTCCTCTCCATTTTCTTCACTGAAATTATTGAGCAATATATTTTTCTTTTATCTGCATCACTATCAGTTATGTTTCAATTTTATACAAGATTCAACTTTATTACAGTCTCTAATTTGTTCAAGATTTTCTTGGATTAACCATTTGTTTGTGAATGAAAATTGTGCTAAGATCCAACGAATACTCAATTTGTTGTGTATGAAATTTTAGAATAGGCACACCATACAAATACACTCTTGAAAGTAAATAGGAGACGATTCATCATATTATATGAAATCAAAATCAACATAATAATGCAAACGACATCAATTTTCTCAAAGTCACGAAGTTTGTGTCCCCCACCTCCCACTATGTCTTAGTTATTATATTATTAGTGTTCTGACAAGATATTTCTAACGTCTAGATTTGGTATTTAGTTCTAAACTTGCCTCGTAGTTTAGAAATTCTTGTACTTCTGACACTAAATCTTAGGATAGTATAGTTTTTCGCATTTTATTTAAAAGATTTGGTATGCAATATATTTGCTTGCTACTTACCTTTTCATATTTTAAGTGAAATTGGTTAACTTATCCGGTTGGCTTAGCCTAATGGTTGGAATCATAGGTGTCATCACGACTTGTGATTTTGGATCGTGATACCATAACTGTAAAAATAACGCGGAATGACCTGGAAGGTCCCTGTATTTGACTTCGTTTGTCAGTTGATAGAGAAATTTGGAACACTAATTTGAAAAGAAAAGTCAAAGAAAAAAAAAGTAAGAAAGAGAACTCATCGTTTGAAGAAGAGACAGAAAAATGGATTTGGGTCATTTTTTGAAATTGGACCAACACTTTCGACATGACACAATATAAATAGAGCCTCATAAAGCGGTTGAGGTTTATGAGGCTCCATTTATATTATGTCATATGGAAATTGTTGAGTTCTATTTCAGAAAATGACCCAAATTCATTTTTCTCTCTCTTCTTCAAACAATTATTTCTCTTCTTACTATTTTTTTTACTTTTTTTTTACACTTTTGTTTTGAAAAGTAACGTTCCAAATTTTCTACTTATATAATTTTATTCATGGAAAATATGAAATTCAAAAAGAAAATATTCATTTTATTTCATCTTAATATTATTTTTTCATCTTAAAATTAATTATTTATATTACTAAAAATAGATAGATAGAATTATTTTAAATTTATAAAATATAATTAATTATAATTTTTTTATTTTATTACAAAAGAAATTTTCTTTTTGTAAGTGTAAAAAAAATATGTAAACTGATAATACAGTTAACAAAAAGTTTTAACAATGTTTTTAATGTAAAAAATGACAAATCTAAACAAACCAACAATTCATAATTAAAAGAAACAAATCATAACGAAAAACTAACCCGAAGAATTTCACTTTCCACCATGTTTAATTAAAATTGACACAAAGTTATCCATCAGAACTGAAATATTGAGCTACGAAAATAATCTTGAATTGTTAGGGAAAGAAATGAATTATATGTTGAAAGAAATTTCAAAATAATAGAGAAATTTTGGAATGAAGAATAATTGTAAGGCTAATAATTTATCTTGCTTTAATTTAACTCAATAAAAAGGTAAACTCTTTAAATTCTCAGGCATTCAACATTCAATAAATGCACTGTCAAAAGCAACTTGATAAATATTGTCAGAATTTCTAATCATTGAAATTAATTACTCATTATCACTTTGTCTACTTAATTTTTAATAACAACTCTTTTCAATAAATTACAATTAACAATATAATTACTAATAAAATGTTATAGAGTGAGATATTAAATGCTACAAAATAAAATTAAAACTCTAATGCCATAACTTGATAATAATACTATAAATAACACTATATGTGAAATTTACTCTTAAAATATATCTTGCTTTTTAAAATATGATTAATTCATCCGATAACATTAAGCTAGCGTTTACCCAAAATTTTCATATACATTTGGAAAATATAATTGAATATTATTTAGATTAAAATTTGAGGGAAATTTCACCATGTGCGTGACTACAGTATTTGGAAAACATATTTAACTTTTTTAGGAAATATAATTTATACCCATAAGTTTTAAAAATTATTAAAACTAATCATACAACGTTTGTATTTAAAGTCAATTTGATCTTTGTTGCAACAAATAACAAGTTGTGTCTATGACACTACAACAATATGGTAGTTCGGAGTGAGTGCAAAAAACATCATTCCATACATCGTGAAGTAGACAAAGCACGTGACTTTGTTACCTGGGGCCGATTGTTCATCATTTTCATCAATAACCATATCATCACTTTCATATTCACTAAATATTTCATCACTACTATTGTGTTTACGTACAAAAATATATACTTTGATTGTATCATAGTATATTACAGTAGATGAATATACTTTGATTGTATCAAAGAGTAACTGAGTATCTTCATTGAATGATTACTCTTCCTTCTTGATACCTTCAAAGTATAACATACTATGGTGGCATCAAAAAGTAACATAACAATGTTTTCATTGAGATTTGCTTCAGTTCTTCGATAGATTACTCAATCATCTATGATACTCTTACGGTATATCTACATATTGACGGGGTATCATTGATGTTATTCAATTCATTAATATTTTAATTTTAAAAATATAAATGTATATATTTTTTTCAATTAGTGTTTAATAAATAAGATTGTGGCTTTAATAATTTTCATTTAATTATCTTTTATTTATTCTTAGAAAGGGTCTAATCGTATATGATACTGATAGAGTAGAAATATACTAATGGATTATTATAGATGATTAAGCTGAGTCCTATATGATACCAGTATGATATCAATATATCGACGAAGTATCACAAAGAATATATTTTTTACTAAATTTAGGTTATGACTTTAATAAATTTCTCGTAATTGTTTTTTATTTATTTATTTAAAAAATATCTCAATCTTATATGATACTGATAAGTATCAATATGCCGAAGGAGTATTACAGAGAATTAAGTTCAGCCTTATATGATATTAAAATAGTATCAATATACTGATGGAGTATCACATAAGATTAAGTTAATACTATAAAATATCGATCAATATACCAAAAGAGTATTACAAATGATTAATTCAATAGTAATGATGTTGGCATCATGTGTGAAATAAGGAAAGAGAGAGTGGGGTAGGCAGGTAAATAGCTTGGGTCATGAGTTCATTAAGGGTAAATAGTTTGGGTTGGATCTAATTTGTTTTGAATTGTTTCACAATTGTGTGTATTTTGTGTAGTTTTCCATAAATATTATTCATGTAGTTCTTAAATTTACTTGTTTTTAAAGTTTAATTGATTGAAGTTGACTATAAACGTAGATAAAAATAAAGATGTTTTATTAACCTTGCTAAAAGTTGATACATATATGTTTGATAAAAATGATGTGTTGATGTTGGATACACCATAAGCTTCATGAATATTTTTTAAGAGTTCATTTTTACTTTTTAATGGTTGAATTTATCATATTTTTGTGTTTTATTTCATCATTCGAAAATAATTAGATTAATATTTTTATTTAGCTAGTTATATTTTTATTTAAAGTCAAACTTAATAAGCCTTGTAAAGATTATTTTAATTGTAGATTTGTTAACAAATAATAATCCTAACACCATGTAATATTGTTTTGTCTTGCTGATATTTATTCTAATTTTTTTAAATTATAGATTTTTTAAAAAAAATCTTTTAAAAGAAGTGGGCTAACCCGACATAGTCCGCAATCCACGTACTAATGGGTTGGGTTGAATGATTTCTGTCCAACAAAAAATTGGGTGAACCCAACCTAGTTGTTCGAATTACAAAGTATCTATGGCCTAGCCTAGACAGGATGAACTAGTCCATTTTTTTAATCAAAAAGAACATAATCTTTTTTTTTTAATTTAAAAGTTGGGCAAGCCCAGTTTATTGAATCACATTACAGAGGACTAGGCCCAAAGAGGACCCGATCCAACACCTATAAAGATTTCAATAGAAAACAAGATAACAGAGACAAAAAAGGAAAGGGGGACAGAGGAAAGCATATCGGAGAAACATCATCCTCATCGTCCATCATCATCGTACCCATTCCAACAAGCATTCTCCAGCGACATAAAACCACTCCAGCAATAGATCGAGTTGGGGGTGTATTTCATCTCGAACGTTGCCTAGTCTCACCAACATCATGAAATCATCCCCATTAGAGACTTCTCCAACTTAGGGTTCTTGAATCGAAGCTTCGAAGCAAGTGAATGTCTCACTTTCTTTGTAAAATTAAACACCTTTTGTGCAGCACATACTTATTTCAAAGACCTTGCAACCTTTATCACTTAAATTTGACAGGTTGAGCCCATCAAGGAGCTAATACCACTGTTGAAAGCCTCGCGATGAAATTATTGCAACCTTCTTAGGTATTTTTCATGTTTTGTATCTTTCTCATTGCATTTTATCATTGTCTCTTCAAATGTGATTAGAACTTGTTATATCGCAATATTTAGAGTATTGTTTGTGTACTGTATGTACTTAAACTTGAGAAAATATTGTCTGCATATTGTATGTTCTGATTTGTATCAGCTATCTGGGGAAAAATTTGCATTATGAATCTTCCTTATACTTAGATAAGGAGTTTTCATTTATCCATGTTTAGTAAAGTCTTAGCTTCAGTAGGTAACTCTTGGAAACCGTAATAACTTATAGAATCTGAACCTACAAAAGAAACAATAAAATCTGACGGTTTGTTGCCTTCGGTGTACCATGGCCACCTCCAGCCCTTCCTTCAAGACCTGTGTCATTCTGACCTCTATTGTAACCTTACAAGGTATATGCCAAGCCCCTTCTACCATTTTCAAATTAGTTAAAGAATAGGTTTCTAGAATCAAAAGGAATAAATTGTGGATCCTACAGTACTTCAGCCCTAGTTTGATAGTGACTACTTCACCTATTAGATTGTTTGATATTCCAACCACATTTCCTTTAGCATACAAAAGGTTGCGTTGATCATCTCTAATATAAAAAGTTGAAGAGATTGATCCTCGATTTACTTTTAAAGATCCATCTGTATTGCATTTGAATGTATTTTGTCCAAGTAATTTCTAATAGACCACCTTACATCTAATCCTATGAGTATATTCTCTCAAATATCTGACTAATTCAGGCAAATTATGAGTCAAATAATACATCAATGGATACAATATATATAATATATATATATATTATATATATATATATATATATATATATATATATTATATATTCGTAGGAATATTCATCTTTTTTCAGGACCACTTTTGATAAATAATAAAGTTATTTATTATTATTATTATTATTATTATTATTATTATTGTCAAAATTTTCTAATATTTTCCATAGCATAAAGATGTTTAGAAAACCTTGCCAAAAGTTGATACATATATGTTTGATAAAAATGATGTCTTGATGTTAGGATACACCATAAGCTTCGTGAATATTTTTTAAGAGTTCATTTTTTACTTTTTAATGGTTGAATTTACCATATTTTTTGTGCTTTATTTGATTAGTCGAAAATAATTAGGTTAATATTTCTTTTTAACTAGTTATATTTTTACTTAAAGTCAAACTTAATAATCCTTGTAAAGATTATTTTAATTGTAGATTTGTTAACAAATAATAATCCTAACACCATGTAATATTGTATTGTCTTACCGATATTTATTCCAATTTTTTAAAATTATAGATTTTTTTTTTAAAAAAAAAAGACTTTTAAAAGAAGTGGGATAACCCGACATAGCCCGCAATCCACGTACTAATGGGTTGGGTTTAATGTTTTCTGTCCCACAAAAAATTGGGTCAACCCAACCTAGCTGTTTGAATTCCAAAGTCTCTATGGCCTAGCCTAGACAGGATGGACTAGTCCATTTTTTTAATCAAAAAGAATATATAATCTTTTTTTAAAATAAAAAGTTGCGCAAGCCCAGTTTATTGAATCACATTACAGAGGACTAGCCCCAAAGAGGACCCGGTCCAACACCTATAAAGACTTCAATAGGAAAAAAAATAACAGAGACAAAAAGGGAAATGGGGAAAGAGGAAAGCATATCGGAGAAACATCATCCCTCATCGTCCATCATCATCCCGCCTATTCCAACAAGCATTCTCCAGCAACATGAAACCACTCCCGCAATAGATCGAGTTAGGGGTGTATTTCATCTCGAACATTGCCTAGTCTCACCAACATCATGAAATCATCCCCATCAGGGAATTCTCCAATTTAGGGTTCTTGAATCAAAGCTTCGAAGCAGGTGAATGCCTCACTTTCTTTGTAAAATTAAACACCTTTTGTGCAGAACATACCTATTTCAAAGATCTTGCAACCTTCATCACATAAATTTGACAGGTTGAGTCCATCAAGGAGCTAATACCACTATTGAAAGCCTAGCGACGAAATTACAGCAGCCTTCCTAGGTATTTTTCATGTTCTATATATTTATCATTGCAATTTATCATTGTCTCTTCAACTGTGATTGAACTTGTTATATCGCAATCTTTAGAGTATTGTTTGCGTACTATATGTACTTAAACTTGCGAAAATATTGTATGCGTATCGTATGTTCTGACTTGTATCAGCTATCTGGGGAAAATTTTGTAGTATGAATCTTTCTTATACTTAGATTAGGAGTTTTCGTTTATCCATGTTTAGTAAAGTCTTAGCTTCAGTAGGTAACTTTTAGAAACCATCATAACTTATAGAATCTATACCTACAAAAGAAACAATAAAATCTGACGGTTTGTTGCCTTCTGTGTACCATGGCCACCACCAGCCCTTCCTTCAAGACCTTATATGCCAAGCCCCTCCTACCATTTTCAAAGTAGATAAAGAATAAGTTTCTAGAATCAAAAGGAATTGATTGTGGATCCTACAATTATTCAGCCCTAGTTTGATAGCGACTGCTTCAGCTATTAGATTGTTTGATATCCCAACCACATTTCATTTAGCATACACAAAGTTGCCTTGATCTTCTTTAATATAAAATTCGAAGAGATTGGTTCTGAATTTACTTTTAAAGCTTCATTTGTATTGCATTTGAATGTATTTTGTCTAGATAATTTCTAATAGACCACCTTACATCTAATCCTATGAGTATATTGTGTCAAATATCTAACCAATTCAGGCCAATTATAAGGCAAATTATACGTCAATGGATACAACTAATTAGCTAATAGAATCAAATTCTTTGTTATTCCTCTTTTCATACTTAGATTAGACATTGAATCATCAAATTTCAAGGCATTTCGTCTTTTCCACACTTGCCAACAAATACCATTATTACAGGTTTAAGTTTAGCAAAAGCATCTACATTCTACGATTTATACATAGTATCTTTCAACTGCAAGAAAGGACTATCTACTCCTGATGTTCCTGCAAAATAACTCCATATAGATTTAGAAAAGGGACATCTAATAAACAAGTGTTCAATAGTCTCCTCAATTCCATCATTACAACAACTACACATTACCCCATCACTCATCTTATTCCTGACAAGAACTTCTCCAATAAGAAGTCTTTGTTTTCAAAGTCTCCAATTGAAGAAGATTTCTTAAAAGGAATTCTTGCACTCCAGATAGACTTATATTTTGTACAGACTTCATGTTTCTCCCTTATAAAATCCCATGCAGAATCCACGGTGAAATTTCAAACAACCTTTAGCATCCAGCAGGGTTTATCCCACTACTCTTCATATTTTGGACTCCTCTTATATTATATATCTACTGATATCTTTTCAAAAACTTGTTTGTATCTAGTCATAATTTCATTTTCCACTAAAAGACACTACATTTCTAGTAGAGTCTATAGGAATCATGTAATGTGGTATGTTTAATTATGACCAATTGTCATACCAGATACTTGAATGTTCACACTTGGGTTCCCACCAATTTTGTTGATTTATCAAGTCTCTAGCTTCCAACATATACTTTCAAGGTAAAGAACCATTTTCCCACTCAACCACTTGAGGTCTCACCTTTTTACAATTTTGTTCCTCATAAAATTAGATCACATAGTCTTCTTGTTTTAAAGATCCATCTAGCAAATAAATCTTTAGAAATGTCAAAGAAAGATCTAAATCTCACACCACCTTCCTCCTTGGGTCTACATAAATCACACCATCCAACACAAAGCTTGTTATTTCCTTCCTTCCTAAAATTTCCAAAAAAAATTTACAAAAACTCTATGTAAATCATGAATAACGCACCTCGATGGATTGTAAGCAGACAAGAGATATATAGGTATGCTATTTAGCACATTATGAGTTACACAACCTTAACTCCAAATGACATCATTTTCCTTTTCCAAGCTTGCAAATTACTATGCACTTTTTTTTATCAAATTTGCAAAGTGTACCTTCTTCCTTTTGGCATGATCAGTTGGACATCCTAAATACATTATTGGAATCTTGCCTCTAGCAAAGCCAGTTTTCACTTTTAAATTAGCTAGCAAATCATGTGTTGTATAATGAAAGATGAAAATGATCTCTTTTCTTTATTTATCATCTGCCCTGATTGCTTCTCATAATGTGTCAGAGTTTCCATCAATACATTATCGGCTGGAACAGATTTAGGACTCTATAATTATCGGCTTATTTTTTTTAACATAACACAATAATAGAATCCACAATGTAATCGTTTAGAGACATTTGTTTATAGGGAGCTCTATTCTCTCTACAGTTTTAATGTTTTTTCTTTATATTAGTTTTGATATAATAGTATTTTAATTTTTTGTATTAGTTTTTATCGTCTAACATCAACGATATAATTTGTAATTTGTAAGCTGCCGCATTACACCATATTCACCCCTTCATATCCTCAACAGAGATTAGTGCAATATGGAAGGAAGTTAGTAGTAAGTGGAAATTTTAGAAAAAAAATAATTTACATACATTTAACATATATATTGCAATAATGGTGAGTTAAAATTAGAAAAAAGATAACTTGGTGACTTGAATATTAATCCAATATTAATTATGAAAATAAGAGCAAATGAAATTTTTTAAGACACTAACTTATTTTTTTTCTAAATATGTTCCACCCCGTATATTAGAGGTACGCAAATGAATTTTTTTCCAAAAACTACACTTCTGATTGAGTTTTTTTCCATTTAATCACTATTCCATATTATAGTAATCTCCATACAACTATTTCCTCTCCATTTTCTTCACTGAAATTATTGAGCAATATATTTTTCTTTTATCTCTATGATCGCATCACTATCAGTTATCTTTCGATTTTATACAAGATTAAACTTTATCACAGTCTCTAATTTGTTCAAGATTTTCTTGGATTAACCATCTGTTTGTGAATGAAAATTGTGCTAAGATCCAACGAATACTCAATTTGTTGTGTATGAAGTTTTAGAAATTAGACGTGAACTAAGTACCTCAATTCAAAATTATGAAAATAGGCACACCGTACAATTTCACTCTTGAAAGTAAATAGGAGACGATTTCATCATATTATATGAAATCAAAATCAACATAATAATGCAAACGACATCAAATTTTCTCAAAGTCACGAAGTTTGTGTCCCCTACCTCCCACTATGTCTTAGTTATTATATTATTAGTGTTCTGACAGGATATTTATAACGTCTAGATTTGGTATTTAGTTCTAAACTTGTCTCGTAGTTTAGAAATTCTTGTACTTATGACACTAAATCTTAGGATAGTATTACAGTTTTTTGCATTTTATTTAAAAGACTTAGAATGCAATATATTTGTTTGCTACTTACTTTTTCATATTTTAAGTGGAATTGATTAACTTATCGGGTTGACTTAGCCTAACGGTAGGAATCATAGATGTCATCACGACTTGTGATTTTGGATCGTGATACTATAACTATTAAAATAACGCGGAATGACCTGGGATTGTCCTTGTATTTGGCTTCGTTTGTCAGTTGAACCCTTATAAAAAATTTGGAACTCTAATTTGAAAAGAAAAGTCAAAGGAAAAAAAAAGTAAGGAAGAGAAATAAAGATGTTTAGAAAACCTTGCCAAAAGTTGATACATGTATGTTTGATAAAAATGATGTGTTGATGTTGGATAAACCATAAGCTTCAGGAATATTTATTAAGAGTTCATTTTTTACTTTTTAATGGTTGAATTTTTCATATTTTTTGTGTTTTATTTGATCTTTTAAAAATAATTAGGTTAATATTTTTATTTAGATAGTTATATTTTTACTTAAAGTCAAACATAATAAGCCTTGTAAAGATTATTTTAATTGTAGATTTGTTAACAAATAATAATCCTAACACCATATAATATTGTCTTGTCTTGCTGATATTTATTCTAATTTTTTTCAATTACAGATTTTTTTGTAAAAAAGACTTTTAAAAGAAGTGGGCTAACCCGATATAGCCCGCAATCCACGTACTAATGGGTTGGGTTGAATGTTTTCTGTCCCACAAAAAAATGGGTCAACCCAACCTAGTTGTTCGAATTACAAAGTCTCTATGGCCTAGCCTAGACATGATGGACTAGTCCATTTTTTTAATCAAAAAGAACATAATATTTTTTTTTTAATTTAAAAGTTGGGCAAGCCCAGTTTATTGAATCACATTATAGAGGACTAGGCCCAAAGAGGACCCGATCCAACACCTATAAAGACTTCAACAAGAAACCAAATAACAGAGACAAAAAAGGAAAGGGGGAAAGAGGAAAGCGTATCGGAGAAAAATCATCCCTCATCGTCCATCATCATCGTGCCCATTCCAACAAACATTCTCCAGCGACCTGAAACCACTACAGCAATACATCGAGTTGGGGTGTATTTTTCATCTCCGACGTTGCCTAGTCTCACCAACATCATGAAATCATCCCTATCAAAGACTTATCCAACTTAGGGTTCTTGAATCGAAGCTTCGAAGCAGGTGAATGCCTCATTTTCTTTGTAAAATTAAACACCTTTTGTGCAACATATACCTATTTCAAAGACCTTGCAACCTTCATCACTTAACTTTGATAGGTTGAGTCCATCAAGGAGCTAATACCACTGTTGAAAGCCTCGCGACAAGATTATTGCAGCCTTTTTAGGTATTTTTCATGTTCTGCATCTTTCTCATTGCAATTTATGATTTTTTGTTCTAATGTGATTAGAACTTGCTATATCGCAATCTTTAGAGTATTGTTTGCGTACTATATGTACTTAAACTTGAGAAAATATTATATGCGTATTGTATGTTCTGATTTGTATCAGCTATCTCGGAAAATTTTGCATTATGAATTTTCCTTATACTTAGATTAGGAGTTTTCGTTTATCCATGTTTACTAAATTCTTAGCTTCAGTAGGTAACTCTTGGAAATCATAATAACTTAAAGAATCTATACCTACAAAAGAAACAATAAAATCTGATGGTTTGTTGCCTTCTGTGTACCATGACCACCTCGAGTCCTTCCTGCGTGACATGTGTCATTCTGACCTCCATTGTAACCTCCCAAGGTATATGTCAAGCCCCTTCTACCATTTTCAAAGAAGCTAAAGAATAGGTTTCTAGAATCAAAAGAAGCTATTAGATTGTTTGATATTCCAACCACATTTCCTTTAGCATACAAAAGGTTGCCTTGATCATCTCTACTATAAAAAGTTGAAGAGTTTGATCCCCGGTTTACTTTTAAAGCTCCATCTGTATTGCATTTGAATGTATTCTGTCTAGGTAATTTCTAATAGACCACCTTACATTAATCCTATGAGTATATTCTCAGAAATATCTAACTAATTCA
Source organism: Solanum corneliomulleri (assembly GCA_027704805.1). Lineage (NCBI taxonomy): Eukaryota > Viridiplantae > Streptophyta > Magnoliopsida > Solanales > Solanaceae > Solanum > Solanum corneliomulleri. Next base: position 4,775,724 of record JAKWIY010003052.1, read on the forward strand.
GGCAAATTATGAGGCAAATTATACATCAATGGATACAAGTGCATAGCCAATAAATTAAATTCTTTATTATTCCTCCTTTCATACTTATATAAGACATTGAACCACGAAATTTCAAGGCGTTTCTTCTTTTCCACACTTGCCACAAAAACCAATATCACTGGTTTAAGTTTTGCAGAAGCATCTACATTTCACAATTTATGCACAGTAACTACAAAAAAGGACTATTTACACCTAAAGTTCCTGCAAAATAACTCCATAGAGATTTTAAAAAGGAACATCTAATAAACAAGTGTTCAATAATCTCATGAACTCCATCATTACAACAACCACACAGTGCCCCATCACTCATCTTATTCCTGACAAGAACTTCTCCAATAAGAAGTCTTTGTTTCCAAAGTCTCCAATTGAAGAAATATATCTTAAAAGGAATTCTTGCACTCCAGATAGATTTATATTTTGTACAGACTTCATGTTTCTCCCTTATAAAATCTCATGCATAATCTACAGTGAAATTTCCAACAGCCTTCAGCATCCATCAGGGTTTATCCCACTGCTCTTCATCTTTGAACTCCTCTTATATTACCTGTCTACTGATATCTTCCCCAAAACTTGTTTGTGTAAAATCATTATTTCATTCCCCACTAAAAGACACTACATTTCTAGTAGAGTCTATAGGAATTATGTAATGTGGTACGTTTAATTATGACCTATTGTCATACCAAATACTTGAATGTTCGCACTTGGGTTCCCACCAACTTTGTTGATTTATCAAGTCTCTAGCTTCCAGCATATACTTTCAAGGTAAAGAACCATTTTCCCACTCAACCACTTGAGGTCTCACCTTTTTACAATTTTGTTCCACATAAAATTAGATCACATAGTCCTCTTGTTCTAAAAATCCACCTAGCAAATAAATCTTTATAAATATCAAACAAAGATCAAAATTCCATGCCACCTTCCTCCTTGGGTCTACATAAATCACACCATCCAACACAATGCTTGTTATTTCCTTCCTTCCTAAAATTTCCAAAAAACAATTACAAAAACTCTATGTAAATCATGAATAACACACCTCGACGGATTGTTAGCAGACAAGAGATATATGGGTATGCTATTTAGCACATTATGAGTTACACAACCTAACCTTCAAATGACCTCATTTTCCTTTTCCAAGCTTGCAACTTATTATGCACTTTTTTTTTATCAAATTTGCAAAGTGTACCTTCTTCCTCTTGGCATGATCAATTGGACATCCTAAATACATTAGTGGAATCTTGCCTCTAGCAAAGCCAGTTTTCACTTTTAAATTAGCTAGCAAATCATGTGTTGTATAATGAAAGATGAAAATGATCTCTTTTCTTTATTTATCATCTGCCCTGATTGCTTCTCATAATGTGTCAGAGTTTCTATCAATACATTTAATGAAATGAAATTTGCTGAAGTAAAAATTATATTATCATCTGCATATGCAAGATGATTAGTATGATCACTCTATTTTGGCAATCCAAAACCCTTGTAAACCTCATTACAAATCAAAGCATTTAAGGTTCTAGAAAGAATTTCAGGATTTAGAATGAATATTGCAGGTGATAAAAGGTGTCCTTGCTTCACTCCCCTTGGTGAATGAAAGAATCCATAAGCATTTTCATTGATAAGTACAAAATATCAGTTGTCAGAATATAAGTTGTTACCAACTAGTCTCCAGACATTATCAACAACATTAGCATCAAAACTCATTCCTTCAAGCGCCATTATTAGAGAGCTCCAATCCAACCTGTCATATGTTTTTGCCATATGCAGCTTGATCGCCACATTTGTTGGCTTACCCCTTTTGCTAATATCGGATATGATCTCCTGAGCAAGTAACACATTTTCAATTATGCTTCTTCTTTTCACAAATCCGAACTGATTTTGTGAAATCAGTGAGGAAAGAAGAACTCCAACTCTATCATTCATCACCCTTAAATCACTTTGTTAAGAAAATTACTCAAACTAATTGGTCTCATGTATGAAAAAGATTGACATATATCTTTCTTAAGTAATGACACAAAATTAGTATAGGTAATAGACCTAAGAAGGGTGACACCATTACAAAAATCACCAACCATATTAACCATATCATCCCAAACTATGTCCCAACATTGTTGGAAAAATATCCAATAAACATCCAGACCACTAACACTATCCTCATTGAGGTCAAACACTACTTTTCTGACCTCTACCATTGAAATATGATCATTTAATCTTCTATTGTCTTCATTTGTAACCCTTTTCTGAATATATCTCAATAGTGGGGAGGCTTTCTCCATATTCTGAATGCCTGTGAATTGCTTCTGATAATACTCTTGAGTTACAGCAGCTACTAGCTCTTCATCTTCTACCCAGTCCCCTTACATATTTTGAATATTGTTAGTGCTCAATTTTTTCCTCTCATTAAGTTGTGAAAGAACATTGTATTCTTCTTCCCTTTTGTAACCCATTGAATACATGTTTTCTGTCTCCAGTATTCTTCTTCAAAACGTACACATTTTTTAAATTCTATTGGGATTTTGTAATACTTTCCTATTGTCTGTTGTGAGGCTTGCTTCAAATAACACATGTTTCACCCTTACAATTCCCCCCCCCCAGATAGCTAATTTTTTAAAAATATCTCCAAAAGCAACTTTACTCCAGATAGACAAAGCAACTTTAGTCTTCTTCATCTTTTGTTTAATCCTAATAAACATATCGTCTTCATCTACTGAAAACCAGTTATCCTTCACTATCTGCTGAAATTTTGTACGTTTTGTCCAAAATTTAAGAAATCTGAAAGGTCTTCTAGTCACATTTGTCTTCTGTCCACATATAAGTAGCATAGGAGCATGATCAGACCATGTTCAGATTTCAGCATCCCAAAATATCCAAAACTAGTTTAATTCATCATGTACCTATCCAGCCTATTGAATATGTTCTGAAACATCCACTTGAATATGTTCTTGAATGAATACCCATATTTTACCATTGAAATTATATTGGCATACTCCATACCCAACCTTCTTTTGTATCTATGAATGTTATTATTAGATTTTTTGAAAAGGTTCCACACCTTAACTCTAAGAAAAAAATCTTCTAATTAATCTGTTTTAACTCAAAAGATAAGATTTTTATCTTTTCTAAATAAAAACTAAAACACATATATATCTGCTAATTTTAAATACAAAATAAATAATCTTTTGGATAAATAATAAAGATCCTTTTGCTGAAACACTTCTTTAATATTCATTGGGAGAAAGTTTTTTTTAAAAAAAAGTGCACCCTTTCAAAATATATGAACATATTTAGCAACAAATTAGAATTAGTAATAAGAATTATGTGAGAAACTTTAACAGAGTCCCTATTCTATCACCAGCAGAGTTCATTGCTTGAAGAAGATTTAGTAATGCACACTGCTGATGATAAAGTAGAGACTATGATAAAGTTTGAATCTTGAATAAAATCGGAAGATAATTGATAGTGTTAATAGGATCATAGAAAAAAAGAAAAGTATATTGTTTGAATAATTTGGGTGAAGAAAAATGAGAGGAAATAGTTGTATTTATAGGACATTGAAATAATATTTTTGGAGATTACTATAATATGGAATAGTGATTAAATGGAAAAACTCTATAGGAAGTGAGTTTTTGGAAAAAATATTCATTTGCATTACTTAATATACATTGCAATAAGGGGTGGAACAGATTTATGACTCTATAAATATCGGCTTATTTTTTAACATA
>JAKWIY010003052.1:4779578-4824289 GCA_027704805.1 Solanum corneliomulleri
CTTACTATCTGCTGAAATTTTGTACGTTTTGTCCAAAATTTAAGAAATCTGAAGGTCTTCTAGTCACATTTGTCTTCTGTCCACATATAAGTAGCATAGGAGCATGATCAGGACCATGTTCAGATTTCAGCATCCCAAAATATCCAAAACTAGTTTAATTCATCATGTACCTATCCAGCCTATTGAATATGTTCTGAAACATCCACTTGAATATGTTCTTGAATGAATACCCATATTTTACCATTGAAATTATATTGGCATACTCCATACCCAACCTTCTTTTTGTATCTATGAATGTTATTAGATTTTTTGAAAAGGTTCCACACCTTTAACTCTAAGAAAAAAGATCTTCTAATTAATCTGTTTTAACTCAAAAGATAAGATTTTTATCTTTTCTAAATAAAAATTAAAACATATATATATCTGCTAATTTTAAATACAAAATAAATAATCTTTTGGATAAATAATAAATATCCTTTTGCTGAAACACTTCTTTAATATTCATTGGGAGAAAGTTTTTTTTAAAAAAAAGTGCACCCTTTCAAAATATATGAACATATTTAGCAACAAATTAGAATTAGTAATAAGAATTATGTGAGAAACTTTAACAGAGTCCCTATTCTATCACCAGCAGAGTTCATTGCTTGAAGAAGATTTAGTAATGCACACTGCTGATGATAAAGTAGAGACTATGATAAAGTTTGAATCTTGAATAAAATCGGAAGATAATTGATAGTGTTAATAGGATCATAGAAAAAAAGAAAAGTATATTGTTTGAATAATTTGGGTGAAGAAAAATGAGAGGAAATAGTTGTATTTATAGGACATTGAAATAATATTTTTGGAGATTACTATAATATGGAATAGTGATTTAATGGAAAAATTCTATAGGAAGTGGAGTTTTTGGAAAAATATTCATTTGCATTACTTTAAAATACATTGCAATAAGGGTGGAACAGATTTATGACTCTATAAATATCGGCTTATTTTTTTAACATAACACAACAATAGAATCCACAATGTAATCGTTTAGAGACATTGGTTTATAGGGAGCTCTATTCTCTCTACAGTTTTAATGTTTTTTCTTTGTATTAGTTTTGATATAATAGTATTTTAATTTTTTGTATTAGTTTTTATCGTCTAGCATCAACAATATAATTTGCAATTTGTAAGCTTCCGTATTACGCCATATTCACCCATCATATCCTCAATAGAGATTAGTACTATATGGAAAGAAGTTAGTAGAAAGTGGAAATTTTAGAAAAATAATAACTTACTTACATTTAAAATATATATTGCAATAATGGTGAGTTAAAATTAGAAAAAACATAACATGGTGACTTGAATATTAATCCAATATAAATTATGAAAACAAGAGTTAAAATTTAGTTCAAGATTAAAATATATTTTATTTTAAGACACTAACTTGTTTTTTTTTCTAAATATGTTCCACCCTGTATATTAAAGGTATGCAAATGAATTTTTTTCCAAAAACTCCACTTTCTATTGAGTTTTTTTCCCATTTAATCACTATTCCATATTATAGTAATCTCCATACTACTATTTCCTCTCCATTTTCTTCACTGAAATTATTGAGCAATATATTTTTCTTTTATCTCTATGATCGCATCACTATCGGTTATCTTTCGATTTTATACAAGATTCAACTTTATCACAGTCTCTAATTTGTTCAAGTTTTTCTTGGATTTACCATCTGTTTGTGAATGAAAATTGTGCTAAGATCCAACGAATACTCAATTTGTTGTGTATGAAATTTTAGAAATTAGACGTGAACTAAGTACCTCAATTCAAAATTATGAAAATAGGCACACCATACAAATACACTCTTGAAAGTAAATAGGAGACGATTTCATCATATTATATGAAATAAAAATCAACATAATAATGCAAACGACATCAATTTTCTCAAAGTCACGAAGTTTGTGTCCCCCACCTCCCACTATGTCTTTGTTATTGTATTATTAGTGTTCTGACAAGATATTTCTAACGTCTAGATTTGGTATTTAGTTCTAAACTTGCCTCGTAGATTAGAAATTCTTGTACTTATGACACTAAATCTTCGGATAGTATAGTTTTTCGCATTTTATTTAAAAGACCTGGTATGCAATATATTTGCTTGCTACTTACTTTTTCATATTTTAAGTGAAATTGGTTAACTTATCGGGTTGGCTTAGCCTAACGGTTGGAATCATAGGTGTTATGACGACTTGTGATTTTGAATCGTGATACTATAACTGTAAAAATAACTGGAAGGTCCTTGTATTTGGCTTCGTTTCTTAGTTGAACCCTTGTAGAGAAATTTGGAACACTAATTTGAAAAGAAAAGTCAAAGAAAAAAAAGTAAGAAAGAGAAATAATCATTTGAAGAAGAGAGAGAAAAATGGATTTGGGTCATTTTTTGAAATTGGACCCAACACTTTACACATGACACAATATAAATGGAGCCTCATAAAGCGGTTGAGGTTTATGAGGCTCCATTTATATTGTGTCATATGGAAATTGTTGGGTCCTATTTCAGAAAATGACCCAAATCCATTTTTTTGCCTCTTCTTCAAATAATGATTTCTCTTCTTACTTTTTTTTACTTCATTTTCTCTGACTTTTGTTTTGAAAAGTAATATTCCAAATTTCTCTACTTATATTATTTTATTCATGGAAAATATGAAATTCAAAAAGAAAATATTCATTTTATTTCTTATATCTTAATTTTATTTTTCCATCTTAAAATTAATTATTTATATTACTAAAAATAGATAGATAGAATTATTTTAAATTTATAAAATATAATTAATTACAATATTTTTTTCTTTTTGTAAGTGTAAACAAAATTTACAAACTGATAATACAGTTAACAAAATAATTTAACAATGTTTTAAATGTAAAAAACCACAAATCTAAATAAAACCAACAATTCATAATTAAAAGAAACAAATCATAACTAAAAACTAAACCGAAAAATTTCAGTTTCCACCATGTTTAATTAAAATTGACACAAAGTTATCCATCAGAACTGAAATATGAAACTATGAAAATAATCTTGAATTCTTAGGGAAAGAAATGAATTATATGTTGAAAGAAATTTCAAAATAATAGGGAAATTTTGGAATGAAGAATAATTGTAAGGCCAATAATTTATCTAGCTTTAATTTAACTCAATAAAAAGGTAAACTCTTTAAATTCTCAGGCATGCAACATTCAATAAATGCACTGTCAAAAGCAACTTGATAAATATTGTCAGAATTTTTAATCATTAAAATTAATTACTCATTATCACTTTGTCTACTTAATTTTTAATAACAACTCTTTTCAATAAATTATAATTAACAATATAATTACTAATAAAATGCTATAGAGTGAGATATTAAATGCTACAGAATAAAATTGAAACTCTAATGACATAACTTGATAATAGTACTATATATAATGCTATATGTGAAATTTACTCTTAAAATATACCTTGCTTTTTTTACATGATTAATTCATCCGATAACATTAAGCTAGCGTTTGCCCAAAATTTTCATATACATTTGGCAAATATTATTGAATATTATTTAAATTAAAATTTGAGGGGAATATCACCATATGCTTGACTATAGTACTTGGAAAACATATTTAACTTTTTTAGGAAATATAATTTATACCCATAAGTTTTAAAAATTATTAAAACTAATTATACAACATTTGTATTTAAAGTCAATTTGATCTTTGTTGCAGCAAATAACAAGTAGTGTCTATGACACTACAACAATATGGTAGTTTGGAGTGAGTGCAAAAAACATCATTCCATACATCGTGAAGTAGACAAAGCACGTGAATTTGTTACCTTGGGCTGATTGTTCATCATTTTCATCAATAAACATATCATCACTTTCATATTCACTAAATATTTCATCACTACTTTGTTGTTTACGTAAAAATATATATACTTTTATTATATCACAATGTATTATAGTAGATGAATATACTTTGATTGTATCAAAGAGTAACTGAGTATTTTCATTGAATGATTACTATTTCTTCTTGATACCTTCAAAGTATAACATACTATGGTGGCATCAAAAAGTAACATAACAATGTTTTCATTGAGATTTTCTTCACTTCTTCGATAAGATTACTCAATCATCTATGATACTCTTACGGTATATCTACATATTGACGGGGTATCATTGATGTTATTCAATTCTTTAATATTTTAATTTTAAAAATATAAATGTATATATTTTTGTCAATTAGTGTTTAATAAATAAGATTGTGGCTTTAATAATTTTCATTTAATTATCTTTTATTTATTTTTTAAAAAGAGTCCAATAGTATATGATACTGATAGAGTAGAAATATACTAATGGATTATTATAGATGATTAAGCTCAGTCCCATATGATACCAGTATGATATCAATATATCGACGAAGTATCACAAAGAATATATTTTTTTACTAAATTTAGGTTATGACTTTAATAATTTTCTCTTCAATATTTCTTATTTATTTATTTAAAAAATATCTCAATCTTATATGATACTGATAGGTATCAATATGCCGAAGGAGTATTACAGAGAATTAAGTTCAACCTTATATGATATTGAAAGAGTATCAATATATTTATGGAGTATCATAGAAGATTAAGTTAATACTATATGATATCAATCAATATACCAAAGGAGTGTTACAAATGATTAATTCAATAGTAATGATGTTGGAATCATGTGTGAAATAAGGAAGGAGAAAGTGGGGTAGGCAGGTAAATAGCTTGGGTCATGAGTTCATTAAGGGTAAATAGTTTGGGTTGGATCTAATGTGTTTTGAATAGTTTCACAATTGTGTGTATTTTGTGTAGTTTTGCATAAATACTATTCATGTAGTTCTTAAATTTACATGTTCTTAAAGTTCAACTGATTGATGTTGACTATAAACGTAGATGAAAATAAAGATGTTTGATTAACCTTGCCAAAAGTTGATACATATATGTTTGAAAAAAATGATGTTTTGATGTTGGATACACCATAAGCTTCATGAATATTTTATAACAGTTCATTTTTACTTTTTAATGGTTGAATTTATCATATTTTTTTGTTTTATTTGATCACTCGAAAATAATTAGGTTAATATTTCTATTTAGCTAGTTATATTTTTACTTAAAGTCAAACTTAATAAGACTTGTAACGATTATTTTAATTGTAGATTTGTTAACAAATAATAATCCTAACACCATGTAATATTGTCTTGTCTTGCTGATATTTATTCTAATTTTTTAAAATTATAGATTTTTTTGTAAAAAAGACTTTTAAAAGAAGTGGGCTAACCCGACATAGCCCGCAATCCACGTACTAATGGGTTGGGTTGAATGTTTTCTGTCCCACAAAAAAATGGGTCAACCCAACCTAGTTGTTCGAATTCCAAAGTCTCTATGGCCTAGCCTAGACAGGATGGACTAGTCCATTTTTTTAATCAAAAAGAACATAATCTTTTTTTTTTAATTTAAAAGTTGGGCAAGTTCAGTTTATTCAATCACATTACAGAGGACTAGGCCCAAAGAGGACCCGATCCAACACCTATAAAGATTTCAATAGAAAAAAAGATAACAGAGACAAAAAAGGAAATGGGGAAAGAGGAAAGCATATCGGAGAAACATCTTCCCTCATCGTCCATCATCATCATACCCATTCCAAAACGCATTCTCCAGCGACATAAAACCACTCCAGCAATATATCGAGTTGGGGGTGTATTTCATCTCGGACATTGCCTAGTCTCACCAACATCATGAAATCATCCCCATCAGAGACTTCCCCAACTTAGGGTTCTTGAATCGAAGCTTCGAAGCAGGTGAATGCCTCACTTTCTTTGTAAAATTAAACACCTTTTGTGCAGCACATACCAATTTCAAAGACCTTACAACCTTTATCACTTAAATTTTTACAGGTTGAGCCCATCAAGGAGCTAATACCACTGTTGAAAGCCTCGCAATGAAATTACTGCAACCTTCTTAGGTATTTTTAATGTTCTGTATCTTTCTCATTGCAATTTATCATTGTCTCTTCAAATGTGATTAGGACTTGTTATATCGCAATCTTTCCAGAATTGTTTGCGTACTGTATGTACTTAAACTTGAGAAAATATTGTCTGCGTATTGTATGTTCTGATTTGTATCAGCTATCTGGGAAAAAAATTTGCATTATGAATCTTCCTTATACTTAGATAAGGATTTTTCATTTATCCATGTTTAGTAAAGTCTTAGCTTCAGTTTTTAACTCTTGGAAACCATAATAACTTATAGAATCTATACCGACAAAAGAAACAATAAAATCTGACGGTTTGTTGCCTTCTGTGTACCATGGATACCTCCAGTCCTTCCTTCAAGACCTGTGTCATTCTGACCTCCATTGTAACCTCCCAAGGTATATGCCAAGCCCATTCTACCATTTTCAAAGTAGTTAAAGAATAGGTTTCTAGAATCAAAAGGAATAAATTGTGGATCCTAGAATATTTCAGCCCTAGTTTGATATTGACTACTTCAGCTATTAGATTGTTTGATATTCCAACCACATTTCCTTTATCATACAAAAGGTTGCCTTGATCATCTATAATATAAAAAGTTAAAGAGATTGATCCTCGATTTACTTTTAAAGCTCCATTTGTATTGCATTTGAATGTATTCTATCCAAGTAATTTCTAATAGACCACCTTCCATCTAATCCTATGAGTATATTCTCTCAAATATCTGTCTAATTGTCACGACCCAAAATGAGTCGTGAGTGGCACCCACACTTACCTCCTTAGGTGGGCGAACCAACACATCTAAACCCCAACATATACCAATAGTTCAACTATGAATAGTACAAAGAATGCGGAAGATCCAAAACTCATTAACGAAATCAATTAAATAACTTCTAAAGTTTAATACTTATTATTCCCAAAATCTGAAAGTCATCACACCAAGAACATCTATCCTCGAATTTCTAAATCTAAGAGTATTTAAGAATCTAAAATGAGTAAAAGAGATGGTCCATGTCCGAACTTCAAGACATCAAGACGTGAAGGAGAGAATCCAGTCTGAGCTAGGAATAATAGCTCACCCTGAAATATGATATGCTGGAGACTAGCTAGAGTTGTGGACGAGTCGAAGTCGATGGCACGTTTGCTGCATCCACAAATAACAAAGAAGAAAATTACAAGTAGGGGTCAGTACAAGGAACACGTATTGAGTAGGTATCATCAGCAAACTCAAAATAGAAAGCAATATATATTGAATGATAATATAAAATCAACCACAATAATAACAAGTGACAATCAACAAGTACAAGAACCATTGGCAACAACACCAAGCACACCTAGGAGGACTCAAGCCTCCACACCATACTCATTTGGGAAATAGGTTCTTCGAATTTGAGTATATTAACATAATTCAAGATTACTTCTCTTTATTAATATCGTATCGGAACGTGACACTCCGATTCCCTAATACTACCGTGTCGGAACGTGACACTCCAATCCCCTAATACTACCGTGTCGGAACGTGACACTCCGATCCCCTAATACTACCGTGTCGGAACGTGACACTCCGATCCCCTAATACTACCGTGTCGGAACGTGACACTCTGATCCCCTAATACTACCGTGTCAGAACGTGACACTCTGATCCCCTAATACTACCGTGTCGGAACGTGACACTCCGATCTATTTATCTCATTATTTTAGTTCATCAAGCCTTTTTTATGTCAAGGCGTCATCTTAATAGAGAGGATTTAAGATTGAAGATTCAATAGTCTCATCATTCTAACCAACACAATTACACAATCACAACATACAAACGCACAATCAAGTATATAGAAGACTTTACAGTACCACCCAATATATATCGATCGTTATTTAGAGTTATCTATCACATAGAAATAAACCATAACCTACCTCCACCGAAGAATCGTGATCAAGCAAGCTACTCCCCAATGCATTTGTTCAATTCATTCTCTCTCTCTCTCGCTCGTTCTCCCCTCCTGTCTTTTTCTTTTTCTTCTCCAGATTCTTTTTCTTTTCCTAATTATCATATAATCATTATGATAAAGTAACCCATTATTTATTTTAAAGTTATCTCATTAAACCCCCAAGTAAATAAATTATTAAACTTACCCCACCAATTTCATAAAGTTTGTCATGAATAGTCCAAAACACCCCTTTAAAACTTTTAGCAGAAATCCGACCCAGTTGGGGTAACGCAACTTGTGACGGTCCGTCGTGTCTATGATGGTTCGTTCTGCAGGTCCGTCACAAAGTTCAGAGAGTTAAATTCAGTAAAGATGTTTGTGACGGTCCGTCGTATCTACGACGGTCCGTGCTGCAGTTCCGTCGTGAAGTTCAGAGAGTCGATCTCAGTACCCAGATTTCAGAGTTGAAGTGTTTTGGAACGAAGACGCTCGACTGACCATTGTGCCTATGACGGTTCGTCCTACTTGTCATCGAGGGTAATAAGGAGAGCAGCAGAAGAAATTACACAAGTATGGGACGACGGAGTCCATCACGGTCCGTCGTGGTCATGACAGTTCGTCGCGTGATCCGTCGAGCCAGTCAGTTTTTATCAAAAGAATTCTACTGCTCGAACCGACTAAACAGGTTGTTACACTAATTCAGGAAAATTATGAGGCAAATTATACATCAATGGATTCAACTATATATATATATATATATATTCGTAGGAATATTCATCTTTTTTTCAAGACCACTCTTTGATAAATAATAAAGTTATTTGTGTTGTTGTTGTGTTGTTGTTGTTGTTGTTGTTGTGTTGTTGTGTTGTGTTGTTGTTGTTGTTGTTGTTGTTGTTGTTGTTGTTGTGTTGTTGTTGTTGTTGTGTTGTTTTGTTGTTGTTGTTGTTGTTGTGTTGTTGTTTTTTGTTGTTGTTGTTGTTGTTGGTGTTGTCGTTGTGTTGTCGTGTCGTTGTCGTTGTCGTTGTCGTTGTCGTTGTCGTTGTCGTTGTCGTTGTCGTTGTCGTTGTCGTTGTCGTTGTCGTTGTTGCTGTTGCTGTTGCTGTTGCTGTTGCTGTTGCTGTTGGTGTCAAAATTTTCTAATATTTCCCTAACATAAATATGTTTAGAAAACCTTGCCAAAAGTTGATACATATATGTTTGATAAAAATGATGTGTTGATGTTAGGATACACCATAAGCTTCATAAAAAATTTTTAAGAGTTCATTTTTTACTTTTTAATGGTTGAATTTACCATATTATTTGTGCTTTATTTGATCAGTCGAAAATAATTAGGTTAATATTTCTTTTTAAATAGTTATATTTTTACTTAAAGTCAAACTTAATAATCCTTGTAAAGATTATTTTAATTGTAGATTTGTTAACAAATAATAATCCTAACACATGTAATATTGTCTTGTCTTACCGATATTTATTCTAATTTTTTAAAATTATAGATTGTTTTTTTAAAAAAAAAGACTTTTAAAAGAAGTGGGCTAACCAGACATAGCCCGCAATCCACGCACTAATGGGTTAGGTTTAATATTTTCTGTCCCACAAAAAAATAGGTCAACCTAACCTATCTTTTTGAATACAAGTCTATATGGCCTAGCCTAGACAGGATAGACTAGTCTATTTTTTTAATCAAAAAGAATATATAATCTTTTTTTTTAATTAAAAAGTTGCGCAAGCCCAGTTTACTGAATCACATTACAGAGGACTAGGCCCAAAGAGGACCCGATCCAACACCTATAAAGACTTCAATAGGAAACAAAATAACAGAGACAAAAAAGGAAATAGGGAAAGAGGAAAGTATATCGGAGAAACATCTTCCCTCATCGTCCATCATCATCGTACCCATTTCTACAAGCATTCTCCAGCGACATGAAACCGCTCCAGCAATAGATCGAGTTGGGGGTGTATGTCATCTCGAACGTTGCCTAGTCTCACCAACATCATGAAATCATCCCCATCAGAGACTTCTCCAACTTAGGGTTCTTGAATCGAAGCTACGAAGCAGGTGAATACCTCACTTTCTTTGTAAAATTAAACACCTTTTATGCAGCACATATCTATTTCAAAGATCTTGCAACCTTCATCACTTAAATTTGACAGGTTGAGCCCATCAAGGAGCTAATATCACTGTTGAAAGCCTCGCGACGAAATTACTGCAGCCTCAAGGTATTTTTCATGTTCTATATCTTTCTCATCGCAATTTATCATTGTCTCTTCAAATGTGATTAAAACTTTTTATATCGCAATCTTTAGAGTATTGTTTGCGTGCTGTATGTACTTAAACTTGAGAAAATATTGTCTGCGTATTGTATGTTCTGATTTGTATCAGCTATCTGGGGAAAATTTTGCATTATGAATCTTCCTTATACTTAGATTAGGAGTTTTCGTTTATCCATGTTTACTAAAGTCTTAGCTTCAGTAGGTAACTCTTGGAAATCATAATAACTTATAGAATCTATACCTACAAAAGAAACAATAAAATCTGACGGTTTGTTGCCTTCTGTGTACCATGGCCACCTCCAGCCCTTCCTTCAATACCTGTATCATTCTGACCTCCATTTTAACCTCCCAAGGTACATGCCAAGCCCCTTCTACCATTTTCAAAGCAGCTAAAGAATAAGTTTCTAGAATCAAAAGGAATAGATTGTGGATTCTACAACTATTCAGCCCTAGTTTGATAGCGACTGCTTCGGCTATTAGATTGTTTGATATTCCAACCACATTTCATTTAGCATACACAAGGTTGCCTTGATCTTCTTTAATAAAAAATTTGAAGAGATTGGTCCTCAATTTACTTTTAAAGCTTCATCTGTATTGCTTATGAATGTTTTCTGTCTAGATAATTTCTAATAGACCACTTTACATCTAATCCTATGAGTATATTCTATCAAATATCTAACCAATACAGGCCAATTATAAGGCAAATCATACATCAATGGATACAACTAATTAGTTAATAAAATTAAATTCTTTGTTATTCCTCCTTTCATACTTAGATAAGACATTGAACCATCAAATTTCAAGGCATTTCTTCTTTTCCACACTTGCCAACAAATACCATTATTACTGGTTTAAGTTTAGCAAAAGCATCTACATTCCACCATTTATACGCAGTATCTTTCAACTGCAAGAAAGGACTATCTACTCCTGATGTTCCTGCAAAATAACTCCATATAGATTTAGAAAAGGAACATCTAATAAACAAGTGTTCAATAGTCTCCTCAATTCCATCATTACAACAACTACACACTACCCCATCACTCATCTTATTCCTAACAAGAACTTCTCCAATAAGAAGTCTTTGTTTTCAAAGTCTCCAATTGAAGAAAGATATCTTAAAAGGAATTCTTGCACTCCAGATAGACTTATATTTTGTACAGACTTCATGTTTCTCCCTTATAAAATCCCATGAAGAATCCACGGTGAAATTTCCAGCAACCTTCAGCATCCAGCAGGGTTTATCCCACTGCTCTTTATATTCTAGACTCCTCTTATATTATCTTTCTACTGATATCTTTTCCGAAACTTGTTTGTATCAAGTCATAATTTCTAGCAGAGTCTATAGGAATTATGTAATGTGGTACGTTTAATTATGACCAATTGTCATACCAGATACTTGAATGTTCACACTTGGGTTCCCACCAATTTTGTTGATTTATCAAGTCTCTAGCTTCCAGCATATACTTTCAAGGTAAAGAACCATTTTCCCACTCAACCACTTGAGGTCTCACCTTTTTACAATTTTGTTCCACATAAAATTAGATCACATAGTCCTCTTGTTCTAAAAATCACCTAGCAAATAAATCTTTAGAAATATCAAACAAAGATCTAAATCTCACACCACCTTCCTCCTTGGGTCTACATAAATCACACCATCCAACACAAAGCTTGTTATTTCCTTCCTTCCTAAAATTTCCAAAAAAATTTACAAAAACTCTATGTAAATCATGAATAACACACCTCGATGGATTGTTAGCAGACAAGAGATATATAGGTATGCTATTTAGCACATTATGGGTTACACAACCTTACCTCCAAATGACATCATTTTCCTTTTCCAAGCTTGCAACTTATTATGCACTTTTTTTTATCAAATTTGCAAAGTGTACCTTCTTCCTCTTGGCATGATCAGTTGGACATCCTAAGTACATTAGTGGAATCTTGCCTCTAGCAAAGCCAGTTTTCACTTTTAAATTTGCTAGCAAATCATGTGTTGTATAATGAAAGATGAAAATGATCTCTTTTCTTTATTTATCATCTGCCCTGATTGCTTCTCATAATGTGTCAGAGTTTCCATCAAACATCTAATGAAATGACATTTGCTGAAGTAAAAATAATATTATCATCTGCATATGCAAGATGATTAGTATGATCACTCTATTTTGGCGATCCAAAACCCTTGTAAACCTCATTACAAATCAAAGCATTTAAGCTTCTAGAAAGAATTTCAGGAATTAGAATGAATAGTGCAGGGGATAAAAGGTCTCCTTGCTTCACTCCCATTGGTGAATGAATGAATCCATAAGCATTTTCATTGATAAGTACAGAATATCAGTTGTTACCAACTAGTCTCCAGACATTATCAACAACATTAGCATCAAAACTCATTCCTTCAAGCACCATTATTAGAGAGCTCCAATCCAACCTGTCATATGTTTTTTCCATATCCAGCTTTAACACCACATTTGTTGGCTTACCCCTTTTGCTAATATCGGATATGATCTCCTGAGCAAGTAACACATTTTCAATTATGCTTCTTCCTTTCACAAATCCAAACTGATTTGTGAAATCAGTGAGGGAAGAAGAACTCCAACTCTATCATTCATCACCCTTAAGAAAATTACTCAAACTAATCATCCCCAACTATGTCCCAAAATTGTTTGAAAAATTTCCAGTAAACCCATCCAAACCACTAGCACTGTCCCCATTGAGGTCAAACACTACTTTTCTAACCTCCTCCATTGAAAGATGATCATTTAATCTTCTACTGTCTTCATTTGTAACACTTTTCTTAATATATCTCAATAGGGAGGCTTCCTCCATATTCTGAATGCCTGTGAATTGCTTCAGATAATACTCTTGAGTAACAGCATCTACTAGCTCTTCACCTTCTACCCAGTCCCCTTCCATATTTTAAATATTGTTAGTACTCAATCTTTTCCTTCTGCCTCTCACTAAGTTGTGAAAGAACCTTGTATTCTTCTCCCCTTTTGTAACCCATTGAATACATGTTTTCTGCCTTCAATATTCTTCTTCAAAATGTACACATTTTTTAAATTCTATTGGGCTTTTGTAATATATTCCTATTGTCTATTGTAGGGCTTGCTTCAAATAACACTTGTTTCACCCTTACAATCTCACCCCCTCCCCCAGATAGCTAATTGTTTAAAAATATCTCCAAAAGCAACTTTAGTCTTCTTCATCTTTTGTTTCATCCTAATAAACATATCTTCTTCATCTTCTGAAAACCAGTTATCCTTCACTATCTGCTGAAATTTTGTATGTTTTGTCCAAAATTTAAGAAATCTGAAAGGTCTCCTAGTCACATTTGTCTTCTGTCCACATATAAGTAGCATAGGAGCATGATCAGACCAGTTCTTGCCAAATGTTCAGATTTCACCATATCCCAAAATATCCAAAACTAGTTTGATTCATCATGTACCTATCCATCCTTTTGAATGTACAGAGATCATCAATCCTCCCATTCCACCAAGTAAAAGGATTCCATTTAAAACTCACATACACCAAATCACATGAATTCACACAAAATGCAAAATCCTCATACTTATTAGGATATAAAGACAGACCACCAATCTTCTCCTCTTCACTCAGGATGACATTAAAATCCCCCTTTGAACCAGGGTGAAATATAATTATAATTGCTAATAGAGTAAATATCATTTCATAATTGTACCCTCTCATCAGCTTCACACTTTGCATACACAAAGGAAACAATTAAAGATTGATTATTTTTCAGAAAATAATCAAAGAGTCAACATTTGATCAGTATCAGCCAAAACCTCTACTTCATATTTTACCATTGCAATTATAATTGGCATACTCCATATCCAACCTTCTTTTGTATCTCTGAATGTAATTAGCATTTTGAAAAGGTTTCACGCCTTTAACTCTAAGAAAAAATCTTCTAATTAATCTGTTTTAACTCAAAAGATAAGATTATAATCTTTTCTAAATAAAAATTAAAACACATATATATCTGCTAATTTTAAATACAAAATAAATGATCTTTTGGATAAATAATAAATGTCCTTTTGCAGAAACACTTCTTTAATATTCATAAAGAGAAAGTTAAGAAAAAAGTACACCCTTTCCAAAAATATGAAGAAAAATAATAATTTACTTACATTTAACATATATATATTGCAATAGTGGTGAGTTAAAATTAGAAAAAAGATAACTTGGTGACTTGAATATTAATCCAATATAAATTATGAAAACAAGAGTTAAAATTTAATTCAAGATTAAAATATTTTTTCTTTTAAGACACTAACTTATTTTTTTTCTCTAAATATGTTCCACCCCGTATATTAAAGGTATGCAAATGAATTTTTTTCCAAAAACTCCACTTTCTATTGAGTTTTTTTTCCATTTAATCACTATTTCATATTATAGTAATCTCCATACAACTATTTCCTCTCCATTTTCTTCACTGAAATTATTGAGCAATATATTTTTCTTTTATCTCTATGATCGCATCACTATTAGTTATCTTTCGATTTTATACAAGATTCAACTTTATAACAGTCTCTAATTTGTTCAAGATTTTCTTGGATTAACCATCTGTTTGTGAATGAAAATTGTGCTAAGATCCAACGAATACTCAATTTGTTGTGTATGAAATTTTAGAAATTAGATGTGAACGAAATACTTCAATTCAAAATTATGAAAATAGGCACACCATACAAATACACTCTTGAAAGTAAATAGGATACGATTTCATCATATTATATGAAATCAAAATCAACATAATAATGCAAAAGATATCAAATTTTCTCAAAGTGACGAAGTTTGTCCCCCACCTCCACTATGTCTTAGTTATTATATTATTAGTGTTCTGACAAGATATTTCTAATGTCTAGATTTAATATTTAGTTCCAAACTTGCCTCGTAGTTTAGAAATTTTTGTACGTATGACATTGAATCTTAGGATAGTATTACAGTTTTCCGCATTTTATTTAAAAGACTTAGTATCAATATATTTGCTTGCTACATACTTTTTCATATTTTAAGTGGAATTAGTTAACTTATCGGGTTGGCTAAGCCTAACGGTTGGAATCATAGGTGTCATCACGACTTGTGATTTTGAATCGTGATACTATAACTGTAAAAATAACGCGGAATGACCTGGAAGGTCCTTGTATTTGGCTTCGTTTGTCAGTTGAACCCTTATAGAGAAATTTGAAACACTAATTTGAAAAGAAAAGTCAAAGAAAAAAAGTAAGAAAGAGAAATAATCGTTTGAAGAAGAGAGAGAAAAATTAATTTGGGTCATTTTCTGAAATTGGACCCAACACTTTCCACATGACACAATATAAATAGAGCCTCATAAAGCGGTTGAGGTTTATGAGGCTCCATTTATATTGTGTCATATGGAAAGTGTTGGGTCCCATTTCAGAAAATGACCCAAATCCATTTTTCTCTCTCTTTTTTGAACGATTTTTTCTCTTCTTACTTTTTTTTACTTCTTTTTCTCTGACTTTTGTTTTAAAATTAATGTTTCAAATTTCTCTACTTATATAATTTTATTCATGGAAAATATGAAATTCAAAAAGAAATTATTAATTTTATTTCTAATATTTTAATATTATTTTTTCATCTTAAAATTAATTATTTATATTACTAAAAATAGATAGATAGAATTATTTTAAATTTAAAAAATATAATTAATTACAATTTTTTATTTTATTACACATTTTTTTTTCTTTTTGTAAGTGTAAATAAAATTTATAAATTTTAAAAAATTAAATGTAAATTGGTAAAACTATTATTTTATTTATGATTTCTTACAAAATTTGTAAAAAAAAATAACATAAATTTTGATACTAATTTCAAAAAAGAAATATAACGGAAAGAGCATAAATGTTTTGACAAACAATTATATAAGTTTTGGTACTAATTTCATGAAATTAAAAAAATAGAAAGCATCCATAAATACCTATATAAATACATATTTTTCCGTCAATTTATACGATATCTTTTATTCTTGAAATTCAAGCTATTTAAAAAATTTATCACTTTATCTTTTTGAGATAAGTGTCAAAAACACGCTTAAAGTTTACATTTACTTTGAATTTCATACCTAAACTATTGAAATTTGAGTTTCATACTTAAACTATTGTTTTTTAGTTTGAGAAACACACCTATTTCTTTTATACCACTCTCATCACGGTATGTGAAATACATTCTCTTTCATTTTAAATAATTTCAACATCACATTCCACATGGACAACACATTGAACCTTGACAATAAATAAATAAATTTATTAGTATTAGTTAAAATTAAAAATTAAAAAACTATTATAAAAAAAATATTTTCTTTATAAAATAAAATATAAAATATTTTTCTTACTCCACGCCATAACTTCCTCTCATCCCCCCCCCCCAAAAAAAAAAAATCCCAACCCGTCCATTTTTAAAAAATTTTTATTTACTTTAAATTTCTTACATAAAAGTATCTTTTGTTTACTTCATCTGCTCCCCCTCCTTAAATATTAATTTAGATATTATTTTATTTTTTAAAAAAAAAAAGTTCTACCCATCTCACTTAACCCTCCGCTTTAAAAAAAAAAATCAATGTTTAGATATGCATATCAAAATAATTTTTGCTTGCCTCCACAAGACTTTTTAAAATTTATTAACTACTTATGTTATATTCGGTACACTAGTAGAATTTTTTTCTAAAAATATATGTACGTGCATATCTAACACAAAAATGAGAAGAACGTAAAAAAATAAAAATTAGAAGCGGGTGATTAAATAGGGGGGTAGTTTTTTAATTTTTTTTAAATAATTTACATCAATTTCTATCATGGGGAGGGGGGAGGATGAAGTATGAAATTTTTTAAGAATATTTTATAAATGTTTTTTTTAAAAAAAAAAGGGATGGGGATTGTCAGGGGGGGGGGGGGGGGGGTATGTGGAGGAGGTGGTGGAGTGGGATAAGAAAAATAATTTAATTTTTTATATGGATAGTAACACTTCAATCTTTAATTAATACTAATATTTTATTATTCAATTTTTATCTAGGTAAAAAAATTAATTTATGTGAAATGTCATGTGTCAAGGTTTTTTCAATAAAAGAGAGGGTGCATTACACACACCACTAAGGTATGTTTTTCAAACTAAAATGTGATAGTTCAGGTATGAAACTTACACTCTCAATAGTTTAGGCATGAAGCTCAAAAAAAGTGAATAGTTTAGGTGTGTTTTTGACACTTATCTCTAACTTTTTTTATTCTATTTTTCTTTCTAATTAATTTTTGTGGATTTCTCAAAAATATATTTTGATAAGGTACATCTATATAGGATCCTTCAAAAAAAAACTTACGCATTATCTAGGAATTTAATCATTTTAAAGAAAGATGATAATTTATTCCAACAATTTTATTATTTTCTTATAATATTAAAGATTTAGCGATGATATATTATGATATCTTGTTAATATTTGATTTAAATAAAATAATCAATTAAATTACGAGTTATATCAATAAGAAAATGCACTATCAACATTATCAAAATTAAACTACGAAGTAAATGCTATAAAATTTGATTATTAGGGATAATGTCCAAGTACCTCCTCAACCTATGCCCGAAATCTCAGAGACACACTTATACTATACTAAGGTCCTATTACCCCCTGAACTTATTTTATTAATATATTTTTTACCCCTTTTCGGCATACGTGGCACTATCTTGTGGGCCCAACGATGGTTGACTTTTTTTTCCAAACCAGTGCCACTAGGCTAAAAAGGGGTAGAAAATTACTTATAAAATAAGTTCAGGGGGGTAATAGGACCTTGGTATAGTATAAGTGTGTCTCTGGGATTTCGGGCATAGATTGAGGGGGTACTTGTGCATTATCCCTGATTATTATAAAGAAAAACACATGAATGCTAACAAAGAGAACAATTAATTTTTTTGCAATTTGGAGAAGGTTTATATATAAAATCATTACGGACCATTTATTAATTAAATAATAGAATGAAAAAATTTATCCTAAAAAATCAATGTCCAATCTTTTATCAACGAACACATTTATTATGATATATGCATAATCAAGTTATAATTGTGTAATACAGTTAGTTATTGTACATGTCAATCTTTGATTAATTTATCTTCACATTCTAAGGGTTATTAAACTATATATATTGATAACATCTCATTTTAAATTTCCTTATGATATTCATTAAACAACTGATATAACAAAACTAAATAAATTTTCTTTCGTAATTATGACTGAATGATATTGCAACACGAATGGTTAAAGTTTAATGAATAGTCAATAAGTCACGAGTTCGAATCTAGATTAGGTCCCAATTTTAAGTATACCTTTTAAAAGATTAGACTCTTTGAAGCTTTTAAGATTTAAATAATTTTAATTTCTTTTTTTTTGGTAAATAAGATTGTAAAAGTATGTATTTGGATCCTTTTCATAAAAATTGAAGATTTTCCATTATTATTAGTCTAATCATTATGAAGAAAATAAATGTAAAGGATATAGTATTATATGAGTTATGTTCCATCACAAATACAAGTCAATTGAATGTGATTATATAAGCATGATCAAGTTATAATTGTGTAATATAATTAGTTATGATACATGTCAATTTTTGATCAATTTATGTTCATATTTTAGGGGTTATTGGACTATATTTGTTGATAATATCTCATTTTAAATTATCTAGTGATATTCATTAAACAACTGATATAAAGAGATAAAATAAATTTTCTTTCGTAATTATGATTGACTGTTATTGCAGCGCGAATAATTTTAAACGAATAATTTATAGTTCAAGAGTTCGAACCTAGGTTAGGTCCCAATTTTAGGTATTTTGTAAAAAAAAAAAATAGACTCTTTGAAGTTTTTAGGATTTAAATAATTTTTCATTTTTTTTTTGTAAATATGATTGTAAAAGTTTACATTTGGATTGTTTCACAAAAATTGAAGATTTTTCATTACTATAAGTCGAATCATTATGATGAAAATAAATGTAATGAGTATAGTATTATATGAGTTATGCTCCCTCACAAATACAAGTTAATTGAATGTGATCAACTTTTGATCAATTTATCTTCACATTTTAGGAGTTATTAGACTATATTTATAGATAATATCTCATTTTAAATTTCCTTGTAATATATAAAGAGACTAAATAAATTTTCTTTGGTAATTATGAACGAATGCTATTGCATCGCCAATGGTTATAACTTAAACGAAATAGTGTATAGGTCACGGGTTCGAATCTACGTTAGGTCCCAATTTTAGGTATTTAAAAAAAAAAAAAACGAGACTCTTTGAAGCTATTAGTATTTAAATAATTTTTAATTTTATATTACTTTGGGAAATATGATTGTAAAAGTTTATATTTGGATTATTTCACAAAAATTGAAGATTTTTCACTATTATAAGTCGAATCATTATGATGAAAATAAATGTAATAGATATAGTATTATATGAGTTGTGCTCCCTCACAAATACAAGTCAAGTGAATGTGATTATATATGCATGATCAAGTTATAATTGGATGATACAATTAGTTATATACATGTCAATCTTTGATCAATTTATCTTCACGTATTAGGAGTTATTAGACTATATTTATTGATAATATCACATTTTAAATTCTCTAGTGATATTCATTAACAACTTATATGAAGAGAGGAAATACTTTCCTTTCGTAATTATAAACTAATGATATTGCAATGTGGATGGTTAAAGCTTAAATGAATAGTTTATAGGTCACGAGTTCGAATCAAGGTTATTCTAACGACCCTTTTGGTCGTTTTGAGTACTAAAACTTTTTATTGCATAAAATATTTTCTCATAGGTTCTATAGGGATATTTTGGACTATTTGTAGTTACAATTAGTGGGGTAGTTTTAATAATATGCTTAGTTGGTGGTTAAAGAAGATAACTTTAAAATTTATAGTGGGTCACTTTTATCACTTTTATAATTTTAACGTATACAATTAGGGTGATAACTGATCTGTAAAAAAAGAAAAAAAAAAGAGTCAAACGATTGTCAAGAGCAAATTGAAGAAACGTTTCAGGTTAGCAAAGTTTTTCCTATAACTTTCAATATTAGAGTGTTGATCATATAAATAAATTATTATATTGGTATGTGTTTAAGAATAAGGAGGTTAATTGTTAGTCCTTTTTATACCCACACGAATTTGGTTGAAAAATTGAAAAGTGTTAAGTGCAAATGTGATGATTGGTAAAATATAAGCAGAAACAATTAATGATTGAAAGATTAGGTTGTTGACACTATTAGAAATTAGGCCTACGACAACAGTTTCATATGTGTTGCAATAGGACAACACATTGTTGCCATAGAGCTACAACAACGGTTTGTGAATCGTCTCATCTGCTTGCGTTACTATAGCTTTACTGTAACAGCTAATGTAATGGTTCTTGAAAGTGTTGCTATAAGGGCCTCTGTTGTAACGATTTCCTTCTATTTATAGGCACTATAATATTACAACAATTGTAACCGTTAACAACAATTGAATTAGGGGTTGTGGTAATTGTTACATACCGTTGCAATAGAGTCCGTTGCAATAGCTTGTTCATATCGCAACTCTTTTTTAAATATAATGGCAACAATTTTTATTGATATTGCAACAGTTTTATTTTCTATAGCAACCAATCTATATGAATATACAGATTCTCCCAACCTGTTACAATAGTTCATGTTTCTTAAGCTATATATGTGTGTGTGTGTGTATTCAATAATTTATAAAAAAAGTTCTCTAAATCAAATTACGAAAGAAAACTACTAATTATATAGGGAATCGTATATATATAATTCGAAATATCCTAGTCATAATATCCATAAAGGTAAAACATACCAAAACACATGTTTTCAATAGTTTGCACTTCCATACTAATAGATATTAAACAAAAGACTGCTGCTTAACAAAAGTCTCAAAATGTCAAGAAACAAAAAAGTTGAGCTAAATTAATAGGATTCTGCAACTTTCAGTCAAATATATCCAGTAAGGTCTTCATCGCTACTGCTTTCATCATCCTCCTGTTGGTTATCTTCTCACCTATAAAAGACCATAAATAAAAGTTTATTGAGGGACAGAACAAAAGATCAAAATATACCAAACAATTTTCATGGGAAGGAATTTTAACAACCAACAGGAAGGGACAAAACGTTCAGACTTCATTCAAACACCTCCAATTCACCATGAGTACAAATTCAAGCCATGGAAGTTATCAAGGTCGAACCAAAACCAACAAATGACTAGTCCAAAATAGGCCTTTGTGTGATAATGTTCATCCAATATTTCGCAAGTAAATAGACTGAACATTACTCTCTATGTCAATTCTATTAGACGAGCATGAAACATTATTCAAAAATGCATCATCGTGGAAAATGAAAAAGCCCTTTATCGAATTGGAAGCGATGATTTAAGCCTCTTTCTAAATCACATGCACACAGCAAGCAACAAATTATTCTAACTGATGCTTTATTTAATCACTCAGTTTCCACTTGACCTCATAAAAGAAGTCATCTCAAAAAATGTCACTTGAAAATAGTAAAGAAAAATACCAACAAGCACCTTTGCAAAAGAATAACACAACAGAAGAGATTTTGTCAAAACACTAAGAGCAAGAGAAGGAAAGACATATCTTCACCAAGTAGACATAGACCATTAAGAAAAACACAACAGAATAGATATTAATATATCCAGTAAAGAAATGGGAAAACCAAGTCTTTTTAGATCACAATGTTCTTCCAAGTATCCTATTCTCTTTTTGAAATTGAATGGATTATTTAATACTAACAGAAGAATAAAAATGAACCAACACCAAGAAATACATAAAAGGAGTAGCTGGAAGAGCTATACAAGGTGAGGTAGGTTTGCAAAAGTAGGCCAGAAAAAAAAAAGGTTTACTCTCAAGTTGAAAAAGAGGTGAAATATGCCTATGTTTTCAATAAAAGCAATTGTTTTGAATTAAGAAAAGAGTCTAACTCAACTTCAGGGAATATCTCTGTGAGATTGAACAAAAACAGTAAGCTTCCAAGCCTTTACTCCATTGAAGAAGCTTGAAGCATTAGCAAGAAGGAGAAGAAGAAGACTGGAATGTGAAACTATTGTGTATTGAATTCATGTTCTTCACGTGAGGATCTGTATTGCTTATATAGCAATCAGATGCTGAAAACAAAATACAAACTAACCAACTAATTCTACACATTAATCGATGTAAAAAACTACTAATTTGAAATTACAATAATAGGCCTAACTAACTACTAACTAACTTCAACTTCTAACTAACTTTTGAATAGTTAGTTGCTGCCACTAACTAACTCTTCTTCAACTTCTTCTAACTAACTCTTCTTCAACTTCTTTTAACACACCCCCTCAAGCTGATGAGTGCATGACATTGATCACTCCAAGCTTGCCTAGAAGATGCACATGTTGAACTTGTCTTAGCCCTTTTGTCAATATGTCTGTGAGTTGTTGCTGTGTATGAACATAAGCAGTGTTAACTTCCCCTGCTTTGATCTTATCCCGGATAAAATGGCAATCTATCTCAATGTGTTTTGTCCTTTCATGTAGCACTGGATTAGCTGCTAGTTGTATAGCTGATTTGCTGTCACTGAAGATTGTAATAGGCAGTTGAACATCCACTCCTAATTTCTTAAACAATCCTAGAAGCCAAGTGATTTCTGAGACTGCTGATGCCATACTTCTGTACTCAGCTTCAGCTGAGCTTCTTGAAACAGTTTGTTGTTTCTTTGACTTCCAAGAAACTAAGGACTCTCCAAACTTAATGACATAGCCTGTGATGGATCTTCTTGTGTTAGGACAGGCTGCCCAATCAGAATCACACCAACAGGTAATTATGTTAGTAGGTTCAGAGTGTAACCAAACTCCTTGACAAACTGATCCTTTCAAGTATCTAATCACTCTAGTAGCTGCTTCCATATGTGATTTCTTGGGAGATTGCATGAACTGGCTCAAGGTTTGTACTGCATAACTTATGTCTGGCCTGGTGGTAGTAAACATATATCAATTTACCAAACAACCTTTGGTATGAAGTATATCATGCAGCGCACATCATCTTTATTCTAGCCATTTGCTTGATCATGTTCTACAGAAGTTAATCTCAAATTGGACTCCATTGGTGTGGTTGCAGGTTTAGCTCCTGTTAATCCAGCTTCAGCATAAGTTCCAATATATATTTCCTTTGATTCAAAATAATCCCTCCAGAGATTAATACTTCAATGCCTAAGAAAAATTTAAGTTCACCTAGATCCTTCAGTTTGAACTGCTTGTGTAGACATGCTTTAACTTCAGAATCAACAGTTGCATGTTTTACTTCCTGTGATCAATAGATCATCTACATAAACTAGAACAATGACAATATCTTCCCCCTTTTTTAGTGTGAACAATGAATAGTCATGAGCACTCTGACTAAAACCTGTGGCTTGTAATACCTTTGTAAGTTTCAGGTTCCACTGTCTTGAGGCTTGTTTAAGTCTATACAAAGACTTTAACAACTTACAAACTTCGTTTTCACCTGGTTTTGCAAAACCTTCAGGCATTTTCATATAGACTTCTTCATCTATAAATCACCCTGTAGAAAGCATTATAGACATCCATTTGGTACAATGTCCAGCCTTTTGATACTGCCAATGCAATGACACATCTAACTGTTACCATCTTGGATCTGGAGAGAAAAAGTGTCATGATAATCCAATCCTTCTTGTTGACTGTATCCCTTTGCTACAAGTCTTGCTTTAAACCTTTCTATCCACCATTTGCCTTATACTTTACTTATATATCCACTTGGAACCAACTGCATGCATACCTTCTGGTAGTTCAACTACTTGCCAAGTATTATTTTCTTCAAGAGCTGGATTTCCTGCTTCATGGCTTGTATCCACCTTTCATCTTGTGAAGCCTGCTTGAAGTTATTAGGTTCTGTATACTCTGAAAGTTTGCTCAAAAAACTTCTACATTCAGGCTTTAATTTTTCATAATTCAGATAGCTAGCCATAGGATGTTTAGTACTGCTATGACCTTTACTAATGGTATAATCTTTCATCCACATTGGCTCTTTGATGCTTCTTGAAGATCTTCTAACATAAGAGTCAACATGTGATGGTATGGCATGAGTGTTTTTAGAAACTTCCTCTGCTATACTTGGTCTAGACATCTGATCTTCTGAATAACTCTCAGTCTCATTACCTTGACTGTCTTCATGAACCACACTAGTCTCTGCATGTTCACTATTATCAATCTCAGCTTCAATAGTTTGATTCCCTGCTTTCTCTAAAGGTGAACCATGTACATCACCTAATGGATCAAGTTGAGGCTTTTCTTTAGCAAAAGGAAATATTTCTTCATGAAATACCACATCTCTGTTCACATGCACCTTAGTAGAGTGGATATCAAATAGCACATATCCTTTCTGCAATTCTGAGTACCCCAAGAGAATGGTTGCACTAGCTCTGGCTGAAAACTTATCCCCGTTAGGTACAGTTGTAGCATAGCAAAGACAAACTATAACCTTTAGATGAGACAAACTAGGTTGTTTACAATAAAGTAACTCATAGGCACTTTTGTTGGAATTGGCTGATAAGGGTAATCTATTCATCAAATACACTGCAGCCCTTATGCAATAACCCCAAAATCTGATAGGTATATGAGCTTGAAATCTGATTGCTCTTGCAATATTAAGGATGTGTCTGTGCTTTCTTTCAACCACACCATTTTGTTGTGGTGTGTGAGGGCAACTACTCTGATGTAATATTCCCAGATGATTGAATAAATCTTTACACTGTGAATTAAGGAATTCTGTGTCATTATCTGATCTCACAACCTTGACGTGAGAATTGAACTGAGTATTGATCATTGAAAAGAAGTTCTTTATAGCTACAATGGTTTCTGATTTTAACTGCAACAAATGAACCCATACAAATCTACTATAGTCATCTACTATCGTCAAGAAGTAATGCTTTCTATCTAGAGTAGGAGTCTTATAAGGTCCCCATAGATCCATATGAACAACATCAAACATCATGGAAGCTCTAGTAGTACTAACAGGAAAAGTAAGTCTAGTTTGCTTAGCTAGAGGACAAACAGGACAATGAGCTGGTATTCCATCACCTTTACTGCTTGAATCAATCTTGAGAAGCTTCAATATCTGTTGAGATGGATGTCCTAACCTTCTGTGCCATATTTCTGTGTCTTGTCTTACAGCTCCTGCAGCTACTACTTCTTGAGTACACTTTATTTCTTCTTTCTGTTTAGATGAAAAATTAGCCTTAAAACTGTATAATCCTCCTTCTTCTCTACCAATCCCCTTCACCCTGCCACTACAGAGGTCCTGAAACACACAAAAGTCAAGATAAAAAGATACAAAATAATTTAGTTCTCTTGTAATCTTTGACACTGACAATAGACTGAACTTAAAATCTGGCACATGTAAAACACTTCTGGCCACTTCATTATCAAATATAGGTGTTTCACTAATATTACTGACTGTAACCTTGTCACCTGTTGGAAGATGAACTTGATTCATTTGTGACTTTGTTAATTCATGTCTCCTAGTTAGTAACTGCTTATTTGCAATGATATAATGAGTTGCACCTGAATCAACATCAACCAATCCTGAATAGAGGATTTGTCATTAAACAAGTTGTAATACCTGCCATATTGACTTGTTTGTTTCTTGCACATCTCTGTTTAACATCTCCATTATCTGTTTATACTCCTTCTCTGTGAATGTTTGTCCCTTTGGCACCTTCTGCATGTTATTGTTCTCATTGATTACTTGATGCAGCACTAGGATGATCACATTGATCATTAGAGATGTTATTTGCATCTTGATATCCTCTTCCATATCCACCATATTTCCTGAACTTTGTCCTCCATATCCATTAATTGACTTCTCTTGTGCCTTTACCATTTCTCATGTTTCCATTCCCATTTCCATAACCAGGGTTCTTCCTTTGTTTCCAGTCCACTTGGATAACCAATCAACTTGTAGCAATTATCCTTTGTGTGACAAGGAAGTGACAGTAAGTAATCACATTTCTTTCCTTTGTAATGTTCCTTTCCAGCTCCTTGATTCCTATTAACACTCATCACCATAGAACTTGGTTTTTCAACTGCATTATCCATACAACTTGAGTGCTGAATCTCATCTTCTATAATCATAGCATAAGCTTGATTCATAGATGGTGTAGTTCCTTTAAGTAGAATTTGTATCCTAGCCTGATCATATGATTCATTTAGGCCACTTAGGAATTGAATCAATCTCATCTGTTCCAAATGATCATTATACTCTTTCGATTGTGAACAAGTACTACATGGATTTGGAACTATAGCATCATACTCATTCCATAGTGTTTTCAACTTTGAGAAGTAATGAGATACATAATCTGTTCCTTGTGAGAGAGTGGTGATATCTCTATGTAATTGATAGATCCTTAATCTATTCACCTTGTCGAATCTTTCCTTTAGATCATTCCATACTGAGCAAGAGTTTGTGGCATACACAATACCACTAAGTAACTCTTCACTGACTGTGTTCATCAGCCAAGAAAGCACAATCGCATTGCAAGTTTCCCATTGCTCATGCAATTCATCTTTGTACAGGGCTCTAGTGCAAGCACCAGTTACAAACCCATACTTCCTCTTCCCTAATAACGCAATTCTCATTGCTCTACTCCAGATTCCATAGTTTTCAGATCCAACCAGCTTGATTGGAATCAACACTGCACTAGAACTATCAGAATTTCCAATGAACAATGGATCATTCTGATCTATCTTCAATCCCACCATATCTGCAGATCTTAAGCTACAGATTGTCACCAATTCATAGTGATTCGAACTCCACTAATTATACAGATCACACTGCTCTGATACCATGAACAAAAACAGTAAGCTTCCAAGCCTTTACTCCATTGAAGAAGCTTGAAGCATTAGCAAGAAGGAGAAGAAGAAGACTGGAATGTGAAACTATTGTGTATTGAATTCATGTTCTTCACGTGAGGATCTGTATTGATTATATAGCAATCAGATGCTGAAAACAAAATACAAACTAACTAACTAATTCTACACATTAATCGATGTAACAAACTACTAATTTGAAATTACAATAATAGGCCTAACTAACTACTAACTAACTTCAACTTCTAACTAACTTTTGAATAGTTAGTTGCTGCCACTAACTAACTCTTCTTCAACTTCTTCTAACTAACTCTTCTTCAACTTCTTTTAACAGAGATAATATCCAGAAATAGATGTTACTACTTATAACTGAAGACAATAAAGAAACAAACTACGAGCAGAAAAAAAGCAACAGAAGACAACACAATCAAGCTAAATGAAGTTCCAATTCCAGTACTATACTTGGCAATGGATGCTATACTAAAACATGCATCATAAATCGTACGCACACACCAGGCACACAAGTTATAAATTTTCAGAACATCATATAGACTCCAGGCAGGGTTGAGATTCATAGTTTTTCAGATTTTCCAAGTCAAGCGAGGAGGAGTCTTAATTTGAAAGATGCTCACAAAATTAATCCTGTGTCAACACTCGAGGACAGAATAATGAATTCACCAATTAGAAAAAGAGAAGAATTTGTTTCTCATGAAACATACAAAATAGAATATTGGAGACATGCTCAAGCAACATCGAAAGATTCAATTCTAAAGTCGCAAAAAAAGTCTAGTACTTTAATTTATGCTACACTTGTGCTAGTCCAGAAACAACATTGATACATAGACATAGGAAACACATTCAAACAGTTGCAAAACAGTCCAAAAACAACATTGATACATAAACATAGGAGCACATTCAAACAGTCACAGAAACAGTCCTGAAACAGCATTGATACATAGACATAGGCAACACATTCAAATAGTCGGAAAAATAGTCCAAAAATAACATTGATACATAGACATAGGCAACACATTCAAACCAAGCTAGTGTTGAAGTGAAGAATAAGAAAAATAAAAACTTTATACCTTGATTGTTGCTAAAAAAAGATGGACGATTTAACGGTTTCATATCTTCTTGATTGAGCACAAGCTCGTGTTGAAGAAGTGAAGAATAAGAAACATAATAAATGTGATTGACCACCCAATGAGGCCAACGTCGGCCGCATTCAATTGAAGTCCTGGGTACATACGATTAATTCATCCAAGAATATCATTTATAACTTCTTGGTGGATGGTTAATTTTTGTGTTTTAATTTTTTCGTTATTCTTTGATGCGTCCTCTCTTCTAATTCCTATTTTTTTTCCATCCTTCTCTCATTATTAGAAGTTAGACAAGGTTCAGAAGCGCTTTCATTTTCAAGTAGTTTTGGAACTCATTGTCCATACAATATCAGGCTCCCTAGGTGTTCCTTTGCCATGACTGTTGTAAAAGCATCAAATGATTGGCCGTCATATTCACTCTGTCGACCTTGCAGTCTCACCAACCAAATGGACAGACAAATGTTTCATTATATCAAAAAAAGATGGAGGAAAAATATTTTCAAGCTCACATACACTTTCTTTGATTTCAATCTGCATTGGTTCAAGATTTTCTCGCCTTATTACCTTACTGCATATAGCTTTAAAGAAGTTCCCCAACCTAATCAAGGCTAATGAAATATTCTTCGGTAATCATTTTCGAACCGCAATTTGAATTAAGCAATGCATTATAAAATGAGCATCATGGATTTTGTACCATGATATTTTCATCTCATCCACACGATCTGATATGTTTGAGGTAAATCCTTTTGGTAATTTTTCATTCTCTGTACGACAGCGGAAAATAATCGTTTCTTCTGGTTCATGTAATAAAAAACAGATTTAGCTAAATGAGCTTTTCCTTTGTATTATATTTCCTTGGATAAAGCTCCTTTCGTATTCCCATTTCTTGCAAGTCATAACAAAAAATTAAGGATCTTTTGACTTTCCTGGGATATCTAATAAAGTCCCAAGCAAACTATCATATATTTTTCTCAATATGTGATCACATCAAGATTGTGCCTCAACTTATTATGTTCCCATTATGTTAATTCAATAAAGATTGATCTTTTCGTCCATGGAGCCTCAGTATTCGAAGAAGTTTTTTTTATGGCCTTCCCAAAACCATTACTGAAATCATTGCAACTTTTCAAACATTTCTTATGCCCGACAAGGATGTAGGTGCAGGTCTATGATCCTCCTATCCATAAAAGATTTTTTGTCTCTTCAAAAGGATGATGAGGAGGCAAAAAAGCCTGATGACCTAAGTAACGCATTTTACGACTATGTTTTGAGATATTAAAGAGCATGTGTCATAGTTACATGTGGGGCATGCTAATTTTCCCTTAGTACTCCATCCAGAAAGCATTGATTGCGCTGGAAAATCACTAATTGTCCACATTAAAGCTGCACACATTTGAAATGTTTGATTTGTATGAGCATCATATGTTTCTATCCCGAATCTCATAGTTCCTTCAATTCAGCAATTAATGGTGTAGGTACACATTTATATCTGTCTAGGATATAATGGCCCCGGAATGATCATCGACAACATCATATACTTTGGCTTCATGCAAATCCATGGTGATAAATAAATTACAGTTTACCAACATAATAGGCCAGGTACTATGGAAAATGCTCATGGTCCGAAATGGATTGAAACCATCACTTGAAAGGCCCAATCAAAAATTACGAGGATCATTTGAGAAGTTTGGATGCATAGAATCAAAATCCTTCGAAGCTTCTCCATCAGCGAGATGCCTTAAATTCCCATCATTAGGTCATTCAGAATCATGTCATCTCATTGCAACAGCTGTTTCAGGACACATAAACATTCTCTGAAGCCTAGGCTTTAAAGGGAAGTACCTTAAAATCTTTGTTGGTGTTTTAGAGCTTGCACTAGTCGTGTCATCACCCCCATTGGACCATCTAGAAGATCCACACAAAGAGAAATTATCTTTATCTGCATTTCATTTCAAAATACCATGCAATCATTATGGCATGCATGTATTATGTCATAGCGAGAGAGCCAAATTTATCAATTTTTTAGCTTTATTGAAAGACTCGGGTAGTTGAGCAAGGGAAATGCTACTTTTAACAATTCTAACGATCAATAAAATCCACATCACTCAACTCATGTAGGGATTTAAGCAAGTTAATTGAATGATGAAACTCAACTTACCGAAGTTCTCACACCCCAGATATAACTCTTTTTTTCCTTCATCCAGTAATTTAAAAAATCTCGTTGCTTCTTCAGATAGCCGTTCTCTCTCTCCTTCTCCATGACTTATTTCATCCTCTATATTTCGAATTGTATCATGAAGTAGTCCATCAATATCATCATGGTTGCATGAAAGTTGTGTATTTCGTGAGGAAACTCTCTCCCCGTGAAAATTCATTTGTTGTATCATCCATAAATTCATTTACAATCAAGTGATCCTTTCACAACATTTTTGTAATGCCAATAACGATTGATGCATTTTTTGCAAGGCATAATATTTCATTTCCTTTTGAAGCTCATTGAAATGTCTTATCAAGAAAATCATTCATTCCATTAATGTATTTATCACTGCATGGTCTCATACTCATCCAACTTCTATCTAAATAATCCATTAATATTTAGCAACACAAACAGATAAAACGAATCAAATTTATGATAAACTATGAAACGAAAAGACAATAATGTTTTACACATGAACAAACATATCTCAAAATGTACATGGAGTATATGTAGATAAAAACTCATAGCAATCACAATTCAATTTACAACAAGCACTACATAGTTTTTCTTAATATATGAACAAATATCAAAGTTCCCGTTATAATTAGAAATATATACAAAACACTGATCTACATGACCTGTCAAGAAATAACTTTAACAAGTTTATCATGATTTCAAATTTGTTATGAATGACTTTTATATGGACATTCAAGGAATGAAAAATGGTCGATGGACATACGAATCGCCAGGATTCAATTCTTTTCAAAAAAAATTATCCCTATTGATTTTCCTTTTGTAAAAATCAAGGCAGAACAGAACATCTTAAAAGTGATAAAGCAGAATTTTAGCGCAAATAATATTGATCTAGAATTTTCGGATGTTTCAGATTTTCATGTCACAAAGTCTAACACCGACAGTGAAATTCAATTTTCCCACTTTCATGCTAATGTATCTCTTGTTTCCTGGTTCTTAATGTAACTCTTTAACAATAATGAAATCGAAATTTCTCACATAGCTACTCAAGCGAGAGGTGAAATCAAAGAAGATATCATCAATGAAAGGGTAACCAAAATCGATTGGATGAATCACGGAACAACAAATCCAACATCAATATCAAGAGAAATAGATCTAGAGTATCAATTTCACCAGAACTGCCAACAAAACTTTAAACCCACAATAGCTAAAACTTGATGGGAAATTCCCACAATCAGAAAAAAAAAATACATCAAATACACTAATTACAACTCAAAGATTAAAGGAAAAAGAAGAGATTCAAGAAGAAAACATCAACAGCTCAAATTTGAAGTTTCTTCAGCTATAACCTCAAAGATGTTAGAACAGAACCTGCAGTTGTTGAAGAAAAAAAACATCAAGATTTCTCAGATTTCACAAGCAAACTTTCAGCCCTCCATTTTCTTCGATTTCACAACAATTTCTAGAGAGTATAATAGCTAACTCAGTGTCTGTCTCTATAATTATCCAATTCTGATAATTGAATCGAATACCCATGAAACCATATATGTATACAGAAAAGAAAGATACATACAAAGAAATTATTTTTGAGAATTGTTACCAATATATCTCTGTTAAATCACTGGTTAATTATTCAAATCATATTAAAACACAATAGAAACAGTAGTAGTGCTCAAAAAATTTCATCTTGGAATCCAATTATAGGTCCAAAGTTCAACTTGAAATTACAGACAAGAAGAACTTATCATAATATTAACCAATAGCACATTTTAGTACCAACCAGTCGCAAATTTTAGATTATTCTTTCATGTTAATTTATCTTTTGTTTCTTGTTGCTCTAACTTAAATCGTCAACAATAATGTAAGTGAGTGGTGAAATCAATGAAGACGTCATCTATACAATGGTATTCAAACCTAATTGAATAACTCATGAACAAGAAATACAACATCAATTTCAAGTTAAATAGGTCTACAGCAGTCGATTTCACCATAAATACAACAAAACATTAAACCCACAATAGCTACAACTTAATGAAAAAGAATCCACAAATAGAGAAATACATCAAATACTCTAACCACACCCAAATATTAAAGACAAAAGAAGAGATTCAAGAAGAAAACCTCAAAAGTTCAAACTTGTTGTTTCTTCAGTTGTAACCTCAAAATTGAAGAAGAGAACCTCCAACAGTTGAAGATTGAACCTCAATTTCCTTAGATTTTACAAGAAAACATAGAACCCTCCATTTCATTAGATTTCACAGAATGTTTGAAGAGAGAAACGGGTTCAAATTCGAAGAAAAAATGGGTTTATTTTCTTTTCTTTTTATTTTTGGCTGATTGCCGTTTAACTTTTTGATATTATTTGGCAAATGTCTATGTTTCAATTAAAATAATGATTAGCTAATCATTATATGGTTGCCACTGGTTTCCGCAATCAGTGGTTTAATCTTGAAGTTTACTACTTACCATCATCCTATAAATTGAATTTTAGTATATTGAGATTGATAATTAAATATTAGGTATATTGAATTATCTAAATTTCATTAAAGTTATGTTAATTGGGGTAATTAAGATCTAGCATTAGGTTTGAACTTCAGGAAATTGATTATATATTTAGGTGCGGTTTTTGATCTAGGCTAAACATACAATAATTTGAGTGTTTATAGACTCGTTAACTTATAAATTATACATATATATTTGATAGATCGGAAAGGTTCGGAGGCATTGAGGAAAGGAAAGGCATTGGAGGAGTAGTTTACTTGACTTCGGTTCTTCAATAGAGGTAGGTTATGGTTATTTCTATTTGATAGATAGACTTTCAATAGCGATTGATATTGTGAAGTTTCTTATGTTCTTGATTGTGTGGTTGTATAGATTGGTTGTGTGGTTTGTGGTTGGTCTAAAATCTTGAGACCGTGGAATTAATAATCTTGAACCCTATCTATCGAAGTGATGCCTTGAACAAAGAACGCTTGATGAAATAAATTAATGAGATAATTGGATCGGAGTGTCACGTTCTGACACAGTATTATTAGATCGGAGTGTCACGTTCCTACACTGTATTATTGGATTGGAGTGTCACGTTCCGACACGATATTATAAGATCGGAATTTCACGTTCTGACACGATATATAGAATCGGAGTATCGCATTCCGACACGATAACATTAAAGGAAAGGAATCTCGAATTAACTTAATATAATTATGATTGATTGTGTACATACTATGGTGTTATTGGCAGTGGTTTATGTTGTTTGTTGTTTGCCACCTGCCAAGTGTCGTAGTTGATTTTATATTATTGTTCAATAAATATTAGTTTCTATTTTGGGTTGGCCGATGATACCTACTTAGTACGTGTTCCTTGTACTGAACACCTACTTGTATGTTCTTTATTTTTCTTTTGTAAAGTGCAACAAGTGTACCATCGACTTCAACTCACCCTCAGCTCTAGACAATCTCCAGCACATCAGAATTTCAGGGTAAGCTATTATTTCTAGCTCGTGCTGGATTCTCTCATTTATGTCATGATATCCTTAAATTTCGAACATTGACCATCTTATTTACTTATTTCGGTATTTTCAATACTTATAGACTTGGTAATTGAGAACAGATGTCCTTGATATGATGACTTTTAAATTTTGGGGATAATAAGTGTTAGACTTTAGATGTTTATTTAATCAGTTACTTTAATAAGTTTTAAGCTTCCGCATTATATTGGTATTCATAGTTGAATTATTGATATATGTTGGCGATTTAGATTTTTGATTAGCCCACTCAGGAGGTTAAGTGTGGGTATCACTCACGACTCGTTTTGGGTAGTGACAGTTTTGTCCAATTTTAATTTTTTAAAAAAAAAAATAGATTATTTGAAACTTTTCGGATTTAAATAATTTTTAAATTCATTTTTTTGTAAATAAGATTGTAAAAGTTTATATTTGGATTGTTTCACAAAAATTAATGATGTTTCATTATTATAAGTTGAATCATTATGATGAAAAAATAAATGTAATGGATAAATATTATATGAGTTATGCTCCCTCACAAATACAAGTTAATTGAATGCAATTATATATGCATGATCAAATTTTAATTGGATAATACAAATAATTACAGTACATGTCCCTTTGATCAATTTATCTTCATATTTTAGTAGTTATTGGACTATATTTATTGATAATATTTCATTTTAAATTTACTTGTGATATTCAATAAACAACTGATATGACAGAGCATAAATATATTTTCTTTCGTAATTATGAATGAATATTATTGTAGCGCAAATGATTAAAGCTTAAACAAATAGTCTAAAGGTCACGAGATCAAATCTAAGTTTAGGTCCCCACTTTTAGGTATATTTTAGTTTTTTTGAAGTCTATAGGTCATGAGAAACTTTTAGTTTTTTTTCTCAGGCTTATCTTATGCACCATTGAAATCTTCATGATTTTGGGACAACAAATTGTCATCCTCATCTAACCCCAAAACATTATTCAATACTTCATTTAATTGACTATTCTGATTTTTCGAATCCATCTTGTTAAATTATACTCCCTCCGTCTCATTTTATGTGGCACCATTTGACCGAGCACGGAGTTTAAGAAATAATGAAGACTTTGAATTGTTTACCAAATTGTACTTCAAAAGTGGACTCACTTTTCTCTCTCCTCATAAATGTATTAAAGTACTACTAAAAATTAAGTGGGACCAACAAGGGTAAAAGAGAAATTGTACCTTTAAATACTTTACCATATAAGGAAATGTGACATTCTTTTTGGGATTGACTAAAAAGGAAATGGTGTCACATAAAATGGAACGGAGGGAGTATAAATCTAACAACAAAATAAATTTTTGAACAGCAAATGAATCAACAAAATAAAATTAAAAATTGATTTTTGCAGTAAAGAAGAAGAAAAAAGTAAAGTAAGAGAGAGAGTAAATAAAAAAAAATCAAGAGTATTTTCTTTTTTTAAGGGAAAAAACAAGTGGTTTTCAGAATCAAAAGGTTATTTGATCATTTACCATGTCTTGTCAATTCATGCTAAAATAGTGTCTTGCCGTTCAGCAATAGTCTAATAAATATTTATTTTTAATGATATAATAAACTAGTAAAATGTGAACGGATAGAAATATTTTTCCAAATGAACCATTTCGTGGAAATTTCCAAGCATAGATTTTTAAATGTGTGATAGTGACAGCGAAAGTACCAAGAAACGCCTTATCTTTCTATAGCATTACCTTTTTCTACACTTTTTTTGCTCTTACACCTTCATTTCCATTATATATAACATGTTTGAGGGGTTATTTCTTGAATAATATCATAGTAATATAAAACTCATCAATTATTTTTCACAAAGATTTCAATAGGATGGATGTAACAAGTGATGATTACTCTACAAAGCAATCTTTGAATAACAGATGATCTATTTCTTCCACAGGCACAACTAGCACTCAAGATGCTTATACAGAATTGCATTTTTGACAGCTATTGCAATTTTTCAGCTTCCATTTGAGAGGATAAAAGAAGATTTAGTACCAACTGTGATATTCACAAGAAAGCCTCTTCTCTTTCAAGGATTTGTTGTTTCTCTCATGTTTGCATTCTCAGGTTCGATGGCGTCGGAATCCATGAAGGAAAATCAGCCAAAGATGGCATTATTATGTCACAAGCTGGCCATATTTTCAGTAGCAGTTGCAGGGGGTGTATTTGCCTTATCCAGTTTACTGTCTTTTTATAATATTGAGATGCTGGATGCTTTAGGTAACCCAATCACTGGTGCCTGATGTTGTGCAAACGCC
This sequence comes from Solanum corneliomulleri, assembly GCA_027704805.1. Classification (NCBI taxonomy): domain Eukaryota; kingdom Viridiplantae; phylum Streptophyta; class Magnoliopsida; order Solanales; family Solanaceae; genus Solanum; species Solanum corneliomulleri. The sequence continues at coordinate 4,815,787 of JAKWIY010003052.1, forward strand.
AAGTCATATGAAATTGTGGTAGGGGTAAAATCTACATGCACTCCAATCCCTTTCGCGGGGCATGTTGTTAAATATAAAATATATGATCTGCTTGAATAGTTGTAAAAGTTGTTCGTATTAACATAATTTTCAATATCATAATATCAAAAAGGCCAACTAATGAAACATAAAATCACAGGACAACACACATTTATTAGGGATAACCAAATAACAAACGAGTTTGAGAACAACAAAATGCGGTAATAATCCAAAATACAAGCAAAAGAGCAAACTAAGTTCAAAGTTTTTGACTAATTCTAAGGACATAAAGCCCATTTATTTGGTGAAAACAAAGGAGCAACGCAACCGAACAAGTAGAACATCTGCAAATGACGCTGGTAATTGAACTAAACAACCCTCAACACACCTCCTTTACTTCGTTTCTCTTCTCTTCCTCGTTCCAGCAGTCCTGCAGAACAGATTTGGGAGATCCACAGAGGGAACTCCTAGTGAACTTCCGGTAGACAATAGAACCACCCTTACCAAGTTCTTCTGGGCTCCACTCAGCGTGAGAGTAGCCCTCAACGTCAAAAGAGCAAATGCGCTCCAGTAGCTCACAAGCAACATAATCAGCATGCAAAGCAACAGAAAACTCATCAGGCTGGAAACATGTGAGCACCCTCCTAACCAGTGACCCGAGGCTCGAGGAGTTCAAATCATACCCAACTGCTTCAAAGCTAGCATAACTAAAACCATCTTCTGGTGTAACATGAATAGTAGAAAGCGCAGCTCCTTCAATAGAATTCATGGAATAACCACAAGGATCAAACTCGAAATCACATATATCAGAGTTAGGGAGGATCTTCCTTATGCCGGATCTAATAGTCATTTCAGCTGCCGAGCTTGATTCAGTCTTGTAAAAGACAGAAGCCTTCTTCCTTTCCAGATTAGTCATGCACATCTCAAGAGTGTAGACAGGGTTCTTAGTCTGAATCGATCCAGCAGAGGCAGAGTAAACATGCCATTTTTGAAGATTGTCATGACTGCCCAAAATTACAGCTTTGCTGCCTGAACTAAGATTTCCAAAGTAGCTATCAAGGACCGCAACTTCTTCAGAGAAGTGACGATGAGGAAATGACTGGGCGCCAGGGAAGATGAAGCTCCCACGGGTATACTTCACCGCTTGTACTTTGAGCGAAAGGGTATCAGCCAACTTCAGGATGACCGGAATTGAGAGAAGCAACTTTGTGGTACCACATGTCTTGATGACTATCTTGTAAGGAAAAATGAAGAGGCTGGACTCAGAAAGGACATAGGAGTCAAAACACTCATTAGAAAGAGAATCAACTATGGTGCACTCAGCAGGTCCTAGGAACTCATCCAATTGTGCTTTTGACAGTGATCGAAGTCCTTTTCCTTCGGGATCAGCAAAAAGGCCAGGCTCAAAAAATGAAATTTCAAGCCTCTTCTCATAACCTTCAAAACCAATGGCAGAAACTGGCAATGCCACTTCCATGATGAAAAAATATTCCCAGCAACTAATGATCTTTTAGAGGAAATTGTCCACAAACAAGGAGAGCAAATGCAGAAAGCAGTTGAAGGAGGGGGAAAAAGAGTGCGGGTTCAACACGAACTAATTGAAAGAAGAAACTCTTTTTGGGATTTTTTGTGTCAGGAGACACGTGCTATACTAGAATAGAAGCTTAAGGAATGTCAGGAAGGTTTGCGAGCGCACTGCACATGTAAAAAACAAGAAAGTGCTAGTAATCAGAATTACAAATCTTAATGCTCATATCCAAAACAAACGAAATCCAGATACTTACGTTAGAGTAAGCAGCAGATTTGAACTTCTGGATTCCACCGTTTGGTCGAACGTCTTCAATACTGTAGCCGAGGGGTGCTTCGTAGAGTGAGGATTTACTACTAGACTTCTTCCCACCTTTAGACTCCATTAGATCATTCACCTGAATCTGCCAATAAAACAACTAAAGCTTAACATAAAGTTTTTTTTTTTTTTTTGAGAAAGGTGACGTGATAAAAGGGCAACTAAACAGCCACAACCATAAATTGCAAACAACAGCAGAAGTTTTAGTGGGACTCTAAAATGGCACGTAAAGGATTACATAAATCCCCATGAACAACAAACTACAGAGTAGTATGACAAACAAATACCACATTAAATTGCTCACTATTTCGTAATACCAAGAGATGAAACAGGAAAAAGTAAATGAAAATTTGCTGTTTAGTAGCCATTAAAGCTAAACAGAGTTGCTGAGAGAGATAGTTGGCCAACAAAGGTTTTGCAGCAGATGTCTCGGCCTACAATCAACAAGTGAGAGGGGGAACAAAAGAGAGCAAGCACGCACATAAGTGCAGCAAACCTATGTGTGAGAAAAATGTTAATTAAGCTCAAGGTTTGGTTAAGTAAACTTCCTATCACTGTGTACCATTTACTTCTACCAGAAACCATGTGTTAAGATTAGGATAATATTCCTCATAAAATTCAAATCATACTCATAGAAACTATTAATACTTCCATTAAAACTTCTCAACATATAAAGCAAACATCCTTTGAACATGGCAAACAGATCAAAGTTTATTTTCATGACAGACACAAAATGTCAAGTTAACACAACTAGAAAGAATTTTACATAAAGTTTACCTGCATTGGCCCTAAAGAAACAAAAAGCACGACACAGCACAGCTAGTTCAAAGTATATATAATTAAAAAGAAAATCTTGCTCAAAATCTTTTAATTTGAAGAGAAGTCCTTTCAATTAAAATTACTAAATTTCTTCAGTATTTCTACAATCCACAAGATCATTATCTTTTCTGTATTTTACTAATAAACTACTCCTTCAAATTATGACTATAGTCGTTCAATTTCAATATTTAAAAGCATAAAAAATGCAATAATTTGATAGCCATTCAATATTGTCAAATTATAGTCATAATTTTCTTCTATCAAATTATGACTATAGTCATTCAATTTCAATATTTAGAAGCATAAAGAATTCAATATTTTGACAGTCATTCAATATTTAGTCAAATTATAGTCATAAATTTCTTCTATCAAAATATGAGTGTGCATAACACTCAAAAATTTAATCAATTACATTATCTACGTGGAAAAACTATACCGACTCCCTAAAAAATCAAATCTACAAGTGCAAAATACACCAAATAATGGTCTAGAATATACACACAACGCCTAAACATACACAACATTATATAATTTCTAAACAAAAACGCCTTATATCGAATTAAGACGTCCCTAAAGCCAAAAAATAACAATTACAATTGAGATATTTATAGGAACAAATAGAATACTCACAATTATCAAAATTCTCAGATTTTTTCTGAATCTGACTTTTCTGAACAAATTAAAATCAACCTCCAAGATTATCAAATCCTACACAAAAACATACGAATCAGCAACAAATTCATCAACAATTTAAACCAAATATAACAAAATTTGATCGTTTTTTTTAGAATACTTACAGAGAAATTACGATTGTTGAAGAAGAAAAACTAGAGATGAAACCCTAATTTCAGAGATGATTGTTGTGGAAGGATTAAGAAGAAAATAATAGGATATTTATACAAACTTTGGTGACGGATTTGCCCTTGTGAATTTACGATAATTACAGTTAAGCCCTCTGCAGATTGGGGGGTTGGGTATCAGATTCTTATCTATCCAAGTATTCATATACTAAAAAAATTGCATTGGATAACGATAAATTATTCGTGACGTAGCGAAAATAATTTAAAATTATTGTTTTTTATTTATTGACTTTAATTATTTTTAATATTAATTGACAAATTAAAATAATTTTCTTTTCATCTACGGAATTATAATTAGTTTTTTTATGATTGAATATAGCTTTTCTTTTAATGGAAATATGAGATATCATGTATGTATAATAAGTGATACTATTTCATCATGCGGACAATAGTAACATGAAACAATTAATTCATCATGAATTATTTAAATATTGATAGATGATATTAATTATAAAATTATACTAGATAGTTATTGTTATAGAATATAAATGATACTAATTAGTAAACATATATTATAATCTTGTTTGTAAGTTTTCTTTACGTACTTTCATATAGATTTATATGTTGATAAAACTATATAAAAAAATCTCATATATGATTAGTTTATGAAAAATACTTAAAATGAAATGATGAAAATTCATACAATTAATCCAATCCATTTCAGATTGACTAAGTTATTCATATATAATTCGTATAAAAAAATTAAATAAAATGAAACTAAAGGAATAAAATGAATATGTAAATTTGTAGTCACACATATCATTCTTTTTAATATATATATATATTCAATTCCAATTGATTGGCTCTACGAGAAGGCAATAATGTGGAGCAGAGTGAGTGGGCAATTGTGCAGACAAGAATTCAGATTCTCGTATATATATATATATATATATAGATAGATAATAAGTGGCTTTATGGATATGGGTGGCCCTCTTTTAATATGTTTATTTACGTACTGTTTAATTTGATGAGAAGTATTTTAAAAAATAATTAAAAGTTGTGGTTAAAATCCTTTTTGATTATTGACTATAGAAATCTGATGAACTTTTACATAAAGAAAATATTTACACTCATTCAATGGATACAGGAAAAAAGATAAGTATATTTCAAACTTCCGTATTTAGTATGTAAGATATCTTTCATTATATTTAGTACATTAATATTTTTATCGTTTAAAAATTCGAGTATATATGTTTTTCACTCTAACGGAAGACTAAATAGGGATATATGGCGCAATCTTATCCTTCAATTCGATATTTAATAAATGTCGGATATGTGAAAAAAATTATGACATATGTATGTTTGTTAGTATAAATGTTATATATGATCTAAAAATAAATGGTGGGTATGTGGACAGAGGCGTATCTAGAGGGGGTGACGTGAGTTCACGTGAACCCATGCTCCCCTCTCTAGATCATATATAGTAGTGTCATATTTTTTAAAAGATATTTAAACATAGATGTGTGAATCCATGTTCAAAGTAACATATAATCATACGATAATGATTGGATGCACCTATCTAAAGTATCATATAATAATACGATGATGATTGGATGCACATCTATGTGAAGATAAAAATTTTAATCTTATATCTATCTTGTCTTTTTGAGTTTCACCTCTCCAAGTGATTATCAATTACATTTTGATGTTTTAACTAATTTTGCTTTTCTTCTTTTAATCTTTCAAAATTTTCAAGTGTGTTACATTAAAATTTCTAAAAAATTTAGCACTACAAATAATTTTTTATATAATTGAATCAAATGTATATATTGAAATTTAAAACTGGTAATATTATACATTTTGGACCTATAAGTTTAAAATTTAATGGTTCATATATCACTCTATGATCTGAGGAGACAAATTTGAGGCTAGAGCAAAGAGATCATTGTTGTTGGGTTTTTCTTTCACACAAAAGGAGTATAAACCGTATGATTTAGATACAAGAACCGTGTTTATTAGCAAAAATGTGGTCTTTAGAAAGGAGGTTTTTCCCTTCAAGCTTGTGAAGTCAGATGAGGGACCTTATCCTTTATGTCACCTTGTAATGATGATGCAAGTACACATGACTGTAATCAGTCTATTATGCAACCAATATTACCTCATGATGCAGTGCATGAGACTATAGTGGAACCTACAGAAGCTGAGATTATGATGGAACCTGTAGAAGCTGATCTTATACATGTTGATGATCTTGTGCATCCAGATGAGATTCAGCAAGACAATACTGGTCCTAGAAAGACTAGTAGAGCTACCAAACCACCGGTATGGATTAAAGACTACATTGTACCCCTAAAGTCTCATCCTCATACCATCACAAATAATGTTTGCTATGACAACATTTCCACTAATTATCAGAATTGTTTAAATGTCTTTTCTGAAGTGGTGGATCCTCAGCTTTACCATGAGGCTTCTCAAGACAAACTATGGGTTGAAGCCATGCATCAAGAAGTGCAGGCATTAGAAGATAATGGTACTTATACTATTGCAGACTTATATCCCGGTGAAAAGGTCATTGGGTTAAAGTGGGTGTATAAAATAAAGTATAGAGCAAATGGTGAGGTCAACAGATACGAAGCTCGTTTAGTTGCTAAAGGGTACACACAAAAAGGAGGTCTTGATTACCATTAGACTTTTTCTCCATTTGCAAAGATGGCCACAATCAGGACAATTCTTACCCTAGCAGGTTCATATAGCTGGGATCTATCTCAAATGGATGTTTAATTAATCTTTTTTTACAAGGTGATCTCAATGAGGATATTTACATGAATCTGTTAGGACCGGAAATAAGCAGGTGTAAATGCGGAAGCTAGCAATGCAAACCTCGAAAGACCACGAGTAAGAAGACAACGAGAAATATATCAAAAAACACAAAGATTTAACGTGGTTCGGTCAATCGACCTACGTCCACAAAGGAGATGAGCAATCCACTATAAATATGAGAGTACAAAATACAGAGGGAAACAACTTCAACCAATTCACTCGGAATACATGGGAGGTTCACATAAGTGATAACATATCAAGCTTGTGACCCATAAATTCTCCCCCTAACCAAAACTCTCAAAGCCTTTAAGACTACATTGTGAATGTTGATTAAGTTAGAAGGAACATTCCTCTATTTATAGAGTCCTAAACCTTTTCCTACAAGAAAAAGATTAGTCAATTCAAAACCTTTTCCTAAAAGGAAAACCTATTTATGGTAAGAAATCAGGGCAAATAAAACCCAACAGAATCTTCCTCTTGGATTGCAAAGACAAGGGGAGAATAAGGTGTGCAAGCTAAGGAATCACTGTATGGTTTAAAACAGGCATCAAGACAATGGAATATCAAATTTATTGAAGCTTTATTGGCAGAAGGGTACACTCAGAGTGCTCATGATCATTCCTTGTTCATTAGAAAAGTTGAAAGTGATCTAGTCATAATATTGGTCTATGTAGATGGTCCTTTGATCACAGAAAACAGTTCTAATTTGATTCAAGAAGCCAAAGCCACTTTGAATCAGAACTTCAAGATGAAAGATTAGGGCAATCTTAGATATTTTTTAGGAATAGAAGTTTTGAAATCCAAAGATGAACTCTTACTTAATCAAAGAAAGTATGCTTTGCAGCTTATTTCAGAAGTTGGGGTGAGTGGTGCAAAAACAGTGACCACTCCTTTAGAGTTGAATCACAAACTTACCAGTCTAGAGTACGATCAACATGCTGATAGTTTTAATAATCCTGAACTAGATGATGTTAAACCTTATCAAAGGTTAAATCGGAAGTTGTTATACCTGACGATTACTAGGCCTAATATTTGTTTCAGTGTGCAAGTTTTAAGTACATCCTAAAATTTCACATTGGGAAGCAACATTAAGAGTTGTGAAATACATAAAAAGGTCTCCAGGACTTGGAGTTTTACTGAAAAAGGGAAATGAACCCTCAAAACTCACTGGATAATGTTATTCTGATTGGGCTTCATGTCCAAATACAAGGCGATCAGTCACAGAGTACATGGTAAGACTTGGAGATTCATTGATTTCTTGAAAGTCGAAAAAACAACAGACTATTAGTCAAAGCTCTTTAAAGCAGAATATAGGAGTTTGACAGCTCTAGTTGTAGAGTTAGTTTGGTTAGCTGGTTTACTGTTATTTGTAGTTTTGATGATTTGACAAACTTAGGGACCTCATAAAGGTACCGGGTTTTCTACTTGAGTATTGCAGGTGTCTTGTTTAAAGTATTGCAGATGAAACAAACTCAGGGACCTAGTAGAGGTACCAGGCTCTCATGATGACGAGCCAGTCAACTGCCAGCTGGAGATGGTGCAGAAAGTAGGTGCACACTTCCCGATGGCGTCAGAAAGTATGACCTTTCCAACCAATGGCAAAGAAGTTTAGGAAAGTGACTTGCCCATATAAAAGGCACTTTCCTAAACACTTTTCTTCAGTTTTTGCAACTTGATAAAAACTTTTCAAGAACTCTTGCAAAGGCTAATAGAAAGCAAAGGCAGAATCATTCCAAAACAACAACAACATCTGGAGCATTTCATTTAGTTGTTCAGAAATTCATTCTCTTGTTCTTAAATTGTAAACCACTCCTGAATCTATAAAGGACTTGGTGTGTTGTGTTAGAAGTCTAGGTTGTCCAAGTGGGATAGCTTAGTGGGTAGATTGTTTTCTACTTAGGCTTGTTGAGCAATAGAGGACTATTGTTCAACGGTAAGATTGATAACTCATTCTTGCGTTTGGTGTAATCGTGTTTTACTTTTGCTTTTGAAGATTAGTGAAAACGATTGAAAATCCTGTGGAACAGGTCGTGGTTTTACTCCCTTAAGCAAGGAGGTTTCCACGTAAAATCATTGTGTTGATTTTACTGCATTTAATTTTTTGGTAATTTTCTGAAGTGTAGTAAGGGACCTGGTCCATTACTTGTTAAGTGAAGGCATACATTCTATCAAGTGGTATCAGAGCAGGCACTGTCTATCT
>JAKWIY010003052.1:4824389-4877567 GCA_027704805.1 Solanum corneliomulleri
TAAAAAAAATAAGCTGATAATTATAGAGTCCTAAATCTATTCCAGCCTTATTGCAATGTATATTAAAGTAATGCAAATGAATATTTTTCCAAAAACTCCACTTCCTATAGAGTTTTTCCATTTAATCACTATTCCATATTATAGTAATCTCCAAAAAATTATTTCAATGTCCTATAAATACAACTATTTCCTCTCATTTTTCTTCACCCAAATTATTCAAACAATAAACTTTTCTTTTTTGATCCTTAACACTATCAAATATCTTCCGATTTTATTCAAGATTCAAACTTTATCATAGTCGTTACTTTATCATCAGCAGTGTGCATTACCGAATCTTCTTCAAGCAATGAACTCTGCTGGTGATAGAATAGGGACTCTGTTAAAGTTTCTCACATAATTCTTATTATTAATTCTAATTTGTTGCTAAATATGTTCATATATTTTGAAAGGGTGCACTTTTTTAAAAAAAAAACTTTCTCCTAATGAATATTAAAGAAGTGTTTCAGCAAAAGGATCTTTATTATTTATCCAAAAGATTATTTATTTTGTATTTAAAATTAGCAGATATATATGTGCTTTTAGTTTTTATTTAGAAAAGATAAAAATCTTATCTTTTGAGTTAAAACAGATTAATTAGAAGATTTTTTTCTTAGAGTTAAAGGTGTGGAACCTTTTCAAAATGCTAATAACATTCAGAGATACAAAAAGAAGGTTGGGTATGGAGTATGCCAATTATAATTGCAATGGTAAAATATGGGTATTCATTCAAGAACATATTCAAGTGGATGTTTCAGAACATATTCAATAGGCTGGATAGGTACATAATGAATCAAACTAGTTTTGGATATTTTGGGATGCTGAAATCTGAACATGGTCTAATCATGCTCCTATGCTACTTATACGTGGAAAGAAGACAAATGTGACTAGAAGACCTTTCAGATTTCTTAAATTTTGGACAAAACGTACAAAATTTCAGCATATAGTGAAGGATAACTGGTTTTCAGAAGATGAAGACGATATGTTTATTAGGATGAAACAAAAGATGAAGAAGACTAAAGTTGCTTTGTCTATCTGGAGTAAAGTTGCTTTTGGAGATATTTTTAAACAATTAGCTATCTGGGGGAGAGGGGGGGGAGGGGAGATTGTAAGGGTGAAACAGGTGTTATTTGAAGCAAGCCATACAACAGACAATAGGAAAGTATTACAAAAGCCCAATAGAATTTTAAAAATGTGTACATTTTGAAGAAGAATATTGGAGACAGAAAACATGTATTCAATGGGTTACAAAAGGGGAGAAGAATACAATGTTCTTTCACAACTTAGTGAGAGGAAAAGATTGATATGATTACAAGTAGAAGAATTTCTAAACTACGAGGCAAGTTTAGAACTAAATACCAAATTTAGACGTTAGAAATATCCTGTCGGAACACTAATAATATAATAACTAAGACATAGTGGGAGGTAGGGGACACAAACTTCGTGACTTTGAGAAAATTTGATGTCGTTTGCATTATTATGTTGATTTTGATTTCATATAATATGATGAAATCGTCTCCTATTTACTTTCAAGAGTATATTTGTATGGTTTCCTATTTTCATAATTTTGAATTGAGGTACTTAGTTCACGTCTAATTTCTAAAATTTCATACACAACAAATTGAGTATTCGTTGGATCTTAGCACAATTTTCATTCACAAACAGATGGTTAATCCAAGAAAATCTTGAACAAATTAGAGACTGTGATAAAGTTTAATCTTGTATAAAATCGAAAGATAACTGATAGTGATGCGATCATAGAGATAAAAGAATAATATATTCAATGTCAGTAATATCAGTGAAGAATGGAGAGGAAAGTTCTATATGAGATTACTATAATATGGAATAGTGATTAAATGGAAAAAAACTCAATAGAAAGTGGAGTTTTTGGGAAAAAATTCATTTGCATACCTTTAATATACGGGGTGGAACATATTAGAAAAAAAAAATAAGTTAGTGTCTTAAAAGAAAATATATTTTAATCTTGAACTAAATTTTAACTCTTGTTTTCATAATTTATATTGGATTAATATTCAAGTCACCAAGTTATCTTTTTTCTAATTTTAACTCACCATTATTGCAATATATATGTTAAATGTAAGTAAATTATTATTTTTCTAAAATTTCCACTTACTACTAACTTCCTTCCATATTGTACTAATCTCTGTTGAGGATATGAAGGGGTGAATATGGCGTAATGCGGAAGCTTACAAATTACAAATTATATCGTTGATGTTAGACGATAAAAACTAATACTAAAAATTAAAATACTATTATATCAAAACTAATATAAAGAAAAAACATTAAAACTGTAGAGAGAATAGAGCTCCCTATAAACAAATGTCTATAAACGATTACATTGTGGATTCTATTATTGTGTTATGTTAGAAAAAACAAGCCTATATTTATAGTCCTAAATATGTTCCACCCTTATTGCAATGTATATTAAAGCAATGCAAATGAATATTTTTCCAAAAACTCCACTTCCTATAGAGTTTTTCCATTTAATCACTATTTTATATTATAGTAATCTCCAAAAATATTATTATGGTCCTATAAATACAACTATTTCTCTCATTTTTCTTCTCTCAAATTATTCAAACAATATATTTTTCTTTTTTTCTATGATCCCATTAACACTACCAATTATCTTCCAATTTTATTCAAGATTCAAACTTTATCATAGTCTCTACTTTATCATCAGCAGCGTGCATTACTAAATCTTCTTCAAGCAATGAACTCTGTTGGTGATAGAATAGGGACTTTGTTAAAGTTTCTCACATAATTCTTATTACTAATTCTAATTGGTTGTTAAATATGTTCATATTTTCGGAAAGGGTGTACTTTTTTCTTAACTTTCTCTTTTTGAATATTAAAGAAAAGTTTCTGCAAAAGGATATTTATTATTTATCCAAAAGATCATTTATTTTGTATTTAAAATTCGAAGATATATATGTGTTTTGGTTTTTATTTAGAAAATATTATAATCTTATCTTTTGAGTTAAAACAGATTAATTAGAAGATTTTTTTCCTTAAAGTTAAAGGTGTGGAACCTTTTCAAAATGCTAATAACATTCAGAGATACAAAAAGAAGATTGGGTATGGAGTATGCCAATTATCATTGCAATGGTAAAATATGGGTATTCATTCAAGAACGTATTCAAATGTAGGTTTTGGCTGATACTGATCAGATGTTGACTCTTCTACTGTTGTTTCTGGAAAATAATCAACCTTTAGGGTGTGTTTGGTACGAAGGAAAATGTTTTTCTGGCAAACAAGTAGATTTTTGACTTATTTTCTCATGTTTGGTTGGTGATAGAAAATAATTTCCGGAAATGATTTTTAGTGTTTGATTTATGAATAAAAATGATTTTGAGAACATCTTTTATTTTTACTAGAGTAAAAAATAATTTATGAAATTAAAAATATTTTTTAAAATCAAAATTATTATTTTTGGGGGGTGGGGTGGGGGTAGTGGGTTAATTTTTGGGGAGGGGTTGGGGTTCGGGTGGGTGGGTGGGGGGTCAGGGATCGGGTGAAAAAAAAAATTTTGAAATTGAAAATATTTTTTTTAAATCGATGTTTTTCCCAAAAAAAAAATGTAATTTGAAATTGGAGGAGAGTTTTGGAAAATGTTTTCCTTGATTTTTGAAGGGTAGTCATTTTTCTTAATTTTGAGGAAAATGAGTTGATCTGGAAAACATTTTGCATAACTTTTGTCCCAACCAAACATGAGAAAATTGAAAAACATTTTTCAGAAAATATTTTCCTTCGTACCAAACACACTCTTAATTTTTTCCCTTGTGTATGCGGAGTGTGATGCTGAGAGGGTACAATTATGGAATGATGTTTATTGTATTAGCAATGATATTCATAATTCAACCTGGTTGATAGAGGAATTTTAACGCCATCTTGAGTGAAGAGGAGAAGATTGGTGGTTTTCCTGTATATCCTAATGAGTCTGTGGATTTTGCATTTTGTGTGAATTCATGTGATTTGGTGTATGTGAGTTTTAAAGGGAATCCATTTACCTGGTGGAATGGGAGGATTGATGATTTCTGTATATTCAAAAGGCTGGATAGGTACCTGATGAGTCAAACTAGTTTTGGATATGGTGAAATCTGAACATTTGGCAAGAACATGGTTTGATCAAGCTCCTATGCTACTTATATGTGGACAGAAGACAAATCTGACTAAGAGACCTTTCAGATTTCTTAAATTTTGGATAAAATATACAAAATTTCAGCAGATAGTGAAGGATTACTGGTTTTCAGAAGATGAAGACGATATGTTTATTAGGATGAAACAAAAGATGAAGAAGACTAAAGTTGCTTTGTCTATCTAGAGTAAAGTTGCTTTTGGAGATATTTTTAAACAATCAGCTATCTGGGGGAGGGGGGGAGATTGTAAGGGTGAAGCAATGTTATTTGAAGCAAGCTCTACAACAGTCAATAGGAATATATTACAAAAGCCCAATAGAATTTAAAAAATGTGCACATTATGAAGAAGAATATTGGAGGCAGAAAGTATTCAATTGGTTACAAAAGGGGAGAAGAATACAAAGTTCTTTCACAACTTAGTGAGAGGCAGAAGGAAAAGATTGAGTATTAACAATATTCAAAATATGGAAGGGGACTGGGTAGAAGGTGAAGAGCTAGTAGCTGTTGTTACTCAAGAGTATTATCAGAAGCAATTCACATGCATTCAGAATATGGAGGAAGCCCCCCTATTGAGATATATTCATAAAAGGGTTACAAATGAAGACAATAGAAGATTAAATGATCATCTTATATGGAGGAGGTTAGAAAAGTAGTGTTTGACCTCAATGAGGACAGTGTTAGTGGTCTGGATGGGTTTACTGGAAATTTTTCCAATAATGTTGGGACATAGTTGGGGATGATATGGTTAATATGGTTAGTGATTTCTTTAATGGTGCCACCCTTATTAAGTCTATTACACATACTAATTTGGTGTTATTACTTAAGAAAGATATATGTCAATCTTTTACATACATGAGACCAATTAGCTTGAGTAATTTTCTTAACAAAGTGATTCAAGGGTGATGAATGATAAAGTTGAAGTTCTTCTTCCTTCACTGATTTCACAAATCAGTTTGGATTTGTGAAAGGAAGAAGCATAATTGAAAATGTGTTACTTGCTCAGGAGATCATATACGATATTAGCAAAAGGGGTAAGCCAACAAATGTGGTGATCAAGCTGGATATGGCAAAATCATATGACAGGGTAGATTGGAGATCTCTAATAATGGTGTTTGAAGGAATGAGTTTTGATGCTAATGTTGTTGATAATGTCTTGAGACTAGTTGGTAACAACTGATATTCTATACTTATCAATGAAAATGCTTATGGATTCTTTCGGTCACCAAGGAGAGTGAAGCACGGGGACCTTTTATCCCCTGGACTATTCATTCTAATTCCTGAAATTCTTTCTAGAAGCTTAAATGCTTTGATCTGTAATTGAGGTTTACAAGGGTTTTGGATTGCCAATATAGAATGATCATATTAACCGTCTTACATATGCAGATGATACTATTATTTTTACTTTAGCAGATGTCATTTCATTAGATGTATTGATGAAAACTCTGATACAACACATGATTTGATAGCAAATATAAAAGTGAAAACTGACTTTGCTAGAGGCAAGTTTCCACTAATGTACTTGGGATTTCCAACTGATCATGCCAAGAGGAAGAAGGTACACTTTGCAGATTGGATGAAAAAAGTGCATAATAAGTTACAAGCTTGGAAAATGATTCATTTGGAGTTAAGGTTGTGTAATTCATAATGTGCTAAATAGCATACCTATACATCTCTTGTCTGTTATCAATCCATCGAGGTATGTTATTCATGATTTGCATAGAGTTTTTGTATTTTTTATTGGAAATTTTAGAAAGGAAGGAAATAACAAGCATTGTGTTGCATGGTGTGATTTATGTAGACCCAAGGAGGAAGGTGGTGTGAGATTAGGGGTGTGTTTGGTACGAAGGAAAATGTTTTCCTAGAAAATGTTTTTCTGGAAAACAAGTATATTTTGGACTTATTTTCTCATGTTTGGTTGGTGAGTATAAATATTTTTCGGAAATGATTTTTAGTGTTTGATTTATCAATAAAAAATATTTTTGAGAGACATATTTTATCTTTAATAGAGTAGAAAATAATTTATGAAATTATAAATGTATTTTAAAATGAATTTTTATTTGGGTTGTGGTGGGGGAGGGGGTAGGAGTGAAAAAAATAAAAAATTTGAACCTTTATAGTATTTTAAAAAAACAACTAATTTTTCTGGGGGTTGGGGGTGGGTGGGGGCTGGCCGGAGGTGGGGTAGGAGGGGGTAGGAGTTTAAAACTAAAATTTTAAAGTTGAAAGTATTTTTAAAAAGCAATTATTTTTTGGAGGGGGGGGGGGGGGGGGGCTGGCCGGTGGTGGGTGGGGTGGGGTTCAGGGATCTAATAAAAAAAATTAAAATTGATTTTTTTTTAAATTGTTGTTTTTCCAAAAAAAAAAATATAATTTAAAATTGGACGAGAGTTTTGGAAATTTTTTTGTTTATTTTTGAAGGGAAGTCATTTTCCTTAATTTTGAGGAAAATGAGTTAATTTGGAAAACATTTTCCAAAACTTTTGTCCCAACCAAACATGAGAAATTTGTATACATTTTCCAGAAAATGTTTTCCTTCATACCAAGCACACTCTAGATCTTCGTTTGATATTTCTACAGATTTATTTGCTAGGTGGATGTTTAGAACAAGAAAAACTATGTGATCTAATTTTATGTGGAACAAAATTGTAAAAAGGAGAGACCTCAAATGGTTGAGTGGGAAAATGGTTCTTTACCTTGAAAGTATATGCTGGAAGCTAGAGACTTGATAAATCAACAAAATTGGTGGGAAACCAAAGTGTGGTTCAAGTATCTGGTATGATAATTGGTCATAGTTAAAAGCACCACATTACATAATTCCTATTGACTCTGCTAGAAATATGCAATTGAAGGAACTGAAATAATGTCTTTTAGTGGGGAATGAAATTATTACTTGATACAAACAAGTTTTAGAAAAGATATCATAGACAGATAAAATAAGAGGAGTCCAGAAGATGAAGAGCAGTGGGATAAACCCTGTTGGATGCTGAAGGTTGCTGGAAATTTCACCATGGATTCTGCATGGGATTTTATAAGGGAGAAACATGAAGTCTGTACAAAATATAAGTATATCTGGAGTCCAAGAATTCCTTTTAAGATATCTATCTTCAATTGGAGACTTTGAAAACAAAGACTTCTTATTAGAGAAGTACTTGTCAGGAATAAGATGAGTGATGGGGTAGTGTGTAGTTGTTGTAATGATGGAATTGAGGAGATTATTGAAAACTTGTTTATTAGATGTTCCTTTTCTAAATCTATATGGAGTTATTTTGCAGGAACATCAGGAGTAGATAGTCCTTTCTTGCAGTTGAAATATACTGTGTATAAATGGTGGAATGTAGATGCTTTTGCAAAACTTAAACCAATAATGATGGTATTTGTTGGCAAGTGTGGAAAAGAAGAAATGCCTTGAAATTTGATGGTTTAATGTCTTATCTAAGTATGCAAGGAGGAATAACAAAGAATTTAATTTTATTAGCTAATTAGTTGTATCCATTGATGTATAATTTGCCTTCTAATTGGCCTGAATTAGTTAGATATTTGATAGATACTCATAGGATTAGATGTAAGGTGGTCTATTAGAAATTATCTAGACAGAATACATTCAAATGCAATACAGATGAAGCTTTAAAATTAAATTGAGGACCAATCTCTTCGAATTTTATATTAAAGAAGATCAAGGCAACCTTGTGTATGCTAAAGGAAATGTGGTTGGGAAATCAAACAATCTAATAGCTGAAGCAGTCGTTATCAAACTAGGGCTGAATAATTGTAGGATCCACAATCTATTCCTTTTGATTCTAGAAACTTATTCTTTAGCTGCATTGAAAATGGTAGAAGGGGATTGTCATATACCTTGGGAGGTCAGAATGATACAGGTATTGAAGGAAGGGCTGGAGGTGGCCATGGTACACAGAAGGCAACAAACCGTCATATTTTATTGTTTCTTTTGTAGGTATAGATTGTATAAGTTATTATGGTTTCCAAGAGTTACCTACAGAAGCCAAGACTTTACTAAACATGGATAAACGAAAACTCCTAATCTAAGTATAAGTAGGATTCATAATGCAAAATTTTCCCCAGATAGCTGATACAAATCAGAACATACAATACGCATACAATATTTTCTCAAGTTTAAGTACATATAGTACGCAAACAATACTCTAAAGATTGCGATATAACAAGTTTTAATCACATTTGAAGAGACAATGATAAATTGCAATGAGAAAGATATAGAACATGAAAAATACCTAAGAAGGTTGCAGTAATTTCACCGCGAGGCTTTCAGCAGTGGTATTAGCTCCTTGATGGCTCAACCTGTCAAATTTAAGTGATAAAGGTTTCAAGGTCTTTGAAATAGGTATGTGCTGCACAAAAGGTGTTTAATTTTACAACTAAAGTGAGGCATTCACCTGCTTCGAAGCTTCGATTCAAGAACCCTAAGTTGAGAAGTCTCTAATGGGATGATTTCATGATATTGGTGAGACTAGGCAACGTTCGAGATGAAATACACCCCCAACTCGATCTATTGCTGGAGTGGTTTCATGTCGCTGGAGAATGTTTGTTGGAATGGGTACGATGATGATGGACGATGAGGGATGATGTTTCTCCGATATGCTTTCCTCTTTCCCCATTTCCTTTTTGTCTCTGCTATGTTGTTTCCTATTGAAATCTTTATAGGTGTTGGATCTGGTCCCCTTTGGGCGTAGTCCTCATGTAATGTGATTCAATAAAATGGGCATGACCAACTTTAAATTAAAAAAAGAAAAGATAATGTTCTTTTTGATTTAAAAAATGGACTAGTCCATCCCGTTTAGGCTAGGCCATAGAGACTTTGGAATTCGAACAGCTATTGGGTTGACCCATTTTTTTGTGGCACAGAAAACGTTCAACTCAACTCATTATTACGTGGATTGCGGGCTATCTTTGGTTAATCCACTTCTTTTAGAAGTCTTTTTTTTTAAAAAAAATCTATACTTAAAAATATTAGAGTAAATATCAACAAGACAAGACAATATTACATGGTGTTGAGATTATTATTTGTTAACAAATCTACAATTAAAAATAATCTTTACAAGGCTTATTAAGTTTGACTTTAAGTAAAAATATTGTAACGATCCAAATTATATATATATATATATATATATATAATATTATATATATATATATATATTGTTACAATATTTTTACTTAAAGTCAAACTTAATAAGCCTTGTAAAGATTATTTAATGTTGATTTGTTAACAAATAATAATCTCAACACCATATATATATATTATTATATATATATACTATATATATATATATATATATTTATATAATTAAGTAAATAAGAATAAATAGGTATTTAAGGGCATAATGGTCCTTTCACGTTTTAATGAATAAATAAATAAATATATTAAAAACAGATTTGTATTTGTTTATTTTAAATTTTATTTGACTAATTCTTTAATTAGTCTCCTAATCCAAATAGTTCTCTCTCTCTCACGCTTCTTAACTCTCTCTCTCACGTTCTCCATCTTCCTCACATTATTTTTGCCAAATATCAACAGTTCTTCATGCTTGAAGAACTCACATAAAATTTTAAGAAAAACAAAGCAATCAAGAAAAATATTAAGGCGAAGAGGAGTTGTTCGTTGAGCGGTGTGGACGTTGAAGTAACTTGGGCTGAATTTTGGAGAGAATTTTGGGTGGCGAATTCTTTGTTTGAACATCAATAAAGGTATGGGTTTCTTCTCTCTTGGCTCCTTTCCCAAGAGGCCCTTTACGATTCAAACTATTCATCTCGAAACTAAGGTTGTTCCCCATTGCATGCCCCTGTCACTAGCTCCCTATGATCTTAGGTTGGGTATTCTTGTTGGTAGAACTTAGGGATACTTGTTTGTGGTGATGATATCGTTTCGAGTATGTGTTTATGGCTATGTGTTTATATTTTGTGTCTTTTGGGAATGTGTATGTATTTGTGCAAGATTGTGATCATGTTTTTGAGTTTTTCTTTAGCATGCTAATAGCATAAAGGTTATTCGTGTTTTGTGCAATTAGAGGCTCTTAAGATCGTATATTCACATGGTTGAAAGACTATAAATTCTAGTAAAAACAAAATGATCAAATCATCTCCCTAAACTTGTCTTAAGAACATTAACGAATGTATAAGAAACAAATGCTAAATTAACCCGTAAAAATGATGTACAAAATTGTGGAGTAATGTCCCAGAACCTGGAAATAAGTTGTAGATGCATTCTGGAAATTTTGAGCAAAAAAGGAATTAAAAAAAATAGGTGAGGTCTGCAGGGATCGAACCCGAGACCTCACCAAAACATGCCTTAATAAAATAAATAAAGAGGAGTGTTGAAGGCGGGGCTCGAACCAGGGACAGGGGGGCTGGTGAAATTCGCTAAGAAAAAGAATGGGGCGGGGGGAGTCAAACTCGAAACCTAGGGGGCGGAAGAGGAAGGAAAAAAAAAGAGGTGCTGGGGGCGGGAATCGAACCCATGACCCCCAGTTCGCGAAAAAGGGAAGAAAAAGGGGGGCTGGGGGCGGGAATCGAACCCATGACCCCCAGTTCGCGAAAAAAAAAAGAATGATGTGAGGCGTGGGGATCGAACCCACGACCTCAGCGCTGAAGGGAGGCAAAATATTAAGGATATAAAGGTGAGGCTGTGGGGGTTCGAACCCACCACCTCACAGCCTCCTCTCTTCAGCGAAAATTAATGAAAATTAGGGGGCTATGGGGGTTCGAACCCACAACCTCCCTATTGTAACTTAATTCAAAAAAAAAATCAAAGGGGTTGTTGGGGCTCGAACCCCCAATCTTTCGATTAATTAATAGTAAAAAAAAATTAAAATAGAAACTTTATCCCTTCATGTGAATATTGTGATTTAAATTAGAATTCTAAATAAAATAGAATATTAATTCTTTCATGTAAATGTTGGAATTTAATTTAGAATTCTAATTAAAATAGAAAATTATTCTTTCATGTAAATGATTGAAATTTAATTTAGAATTCTAATTAAAATAGAAAATTTATTATGTCATGGAAATGTTGAGATTTAATTTAGAGTTCTAATGTTATGAATATTAGAAATAAAGTCAATGAAAAATATGAATGATATCCAAATGATTCAAGAGTTGGGTTCCCATGCCCAAACCTCCGTATTGATACATAAGTCATACGTGAGTAAAATATTCGAGAATAATGTCATCTACTTTGATCAAAAATCAAGATCTTGGTATATATACAAGATACATAAGTCTTGTAATACATAATCCTAGGAAAGTAAGAATCACTTAACGAACTATGAATGAAGTCCCATGGCTTGTATGTATAGACACATAAGTCTAACATACGTTCAAAAATTAAGTGAACCTAAGATGTACGTAATGAAATAATGAATCTTATGAGGGTTAAGTACGAATGTAAGATATGCTAAATGGCCAAATGCATTGGCATATGATGAGATGAAATGAAGAAATGAACACTCACGTAATAAGAGGTGAGTAACTATGAAAAATAAAGGTGCTAATAATGAAGAATGTGGTGACAATCATGATGTGAGGCTAATGTATATGATGAGAGCAATCTCAAATGAGACTAAGTACATGTTACCAATACGTACTCACCAAGGAAAGTGTAAGATAATGAAGAGACCAATCCCTATGAACACTCTAAATGAAAATATTGAGTTCAAAACACTTAATACTAATGATGAGATGAGAAATCATTTATTGAGCTATGATGTCCTCATACTAGAAGTCAGCTTCCATGATGTATGAGTAGAATGTAATGGAACTTTAGACTGAGCACCGATAGGCTAGCTATGAGCGGTGATGCCTTCTTTCGGGAAGGGCGGAGGTTCACGTAACTCTCATGAGATGAGACTGTCCGGCTTGCCGGGTATGGGTCTCCATACATCTCCTAGTCTTTGAACCTATATTGCCACTATAGGGATCTAGCGGGGTTAAATTCTCATATATGCTAGCATGTTATTGAGTCACTTTGGCCGGTGATTTCACCTCTTTTCGGTGTGGGGGAGACACTGGATTTTATGATGCTCACATGGTGTATGTCGGTTAAAGTTAAAGTTCCCAATGAATGAATGAGGCTAGCCTCAAATTAATCATATAAAGAAATGAATGATACCGAAGGTGTTAGGATAGGATAATCAAGAGGTGAGCTAGATTCAGGTAATGACATTAGGTTATTCCTGATCATTGCACAGCAAACCCGATGAAAGTCTTAAACTACATCCTAGGTATAGCTGGTGTTCGCACTAGCCTATGAATGAATTGAAATGAAATACGTGTGAAGGAATGAAGCAGACTCTGTGTTTACTAAAGAAGGCTCCCTAGTTGAGGTCCCATATGTTGAGCCCTCATTTTGGGAAGTCTTAAGGTCAAGTCTATGATAACAAGGTCTCATGGTATATGAATGAATAATATGAAAGAAACTATGTGTTATATGTTATGTGCTATATGAAGATGTTATGTGTTGTATGTAGTACGATAATGATAATGATGCATGTCACTCTCATGGCATAATTTTCCCAATCTCAATGTAACAAGTCTACTGACTTGACTTCTAAACATCATGTTGTTAGGAAAGAGCAATTCTTACTCATGCATGTCCCTAGTGTGTGCTTGCATATACCCATACTTAGTACAAGTGTGTACCAATTCCATACAAACATCTACTTTTAGGTGCAGGCACAGGTGGACGGTAGAGCTACAGGTTCGTTGTTGCAGCTATCCGGACGTCAACATTCATCCGGAGTTTGGTAGGTCCTTATGCCTTCGAGGATGCTATTGTTTTACATTCTAGTGTAGTTTTAGAGTTGAGCTAGTGGAGCATGTTCCACTAGCGTTTCTTTCCTGTTTTGGTTCAGACTTTGTATTGGTGCTATTTTGACCGATATACAATTAATATTTAATGAATTATTTCTTTCAGTTGCTTATCTCTTAAATATTAGATGGTTGATGATGAACGATTACGAAATATAAAGAATGTTTAACAAGTATGATTAAGGAAATCAAAAATTTCAAATTTTCCGCTAAAATTAATCTAAATGTAAAGTAAGAATGACGTAGGTAGGCTTGTTTGCGACCTCTGAGAGGTCAACGACGCCGGTCTCGTCTGGGATCTAGATTCCGGTCGTGACAAATTTAACTAGCTAAATAGAAATATTAACTTAATTATTTTTTACTGATCAAATAAAGCACAAAAAATATGGTAAATTCAACCATTAAAAAGAAAAAAAAAATGAACTCTTAAAAAAAAATTTCATGAAGCTTATGGTGTATCCAACATCAACACATCATTTTTATCAACATATATGTATAACTTTTGTCAAGGTTTTCTAAACATCTTTATGCTAGGGAAATATTAGAAAATTTCATAATAATAATAATAATAATAATAATAATAATAATAATAATAATAATAATAATAATAATAAATAACTCTATTGTTTATCAAAAAGTGATCCTAAAGAGAGAGAGAGAGAAAGGGTAGCAGGAATCAGCAAATTATTAAGGGGATTAAAAATAACAAAGCCAAAATTTATTAAACTTAAAATGAGAAGATTATAAAAGAGACAGAGGCGAGAGAAACAATAAAACATATTCGCAAGTTTTTCTTATATTTTTGCTCACAAAATTCATGTCTTTTATAGGCCAAAAATTGCCTTGTCCTTGACAAGAGAATGACAAACTACTGTCAAGTGTGGCAAACTACTGCCAAGTGTAATGTAGTTGTCATTTCTCCAAGAAACTTATCAAATACATTTTAATTATTTGTCTTTGTAAATACATTTAATAAAATAATTTTTTGAAATAAAAATATTTTCTTACAATTCCTCACTTATTTTAAAAATTTTATAAAAATAGTACTTGCTGTATTTTCAGAATAAAATGCAGTATGTTTGGTGTCTTTTGGACTATGAACTAAACTTATATCGATAAAATTTAATTTATATAATTACATGTGAAATAGAATATTTTTATGAACCAAATAATTCTAGTTGTAAATAAGTGACTTTAACAATTACATTTTGACCACAGTAATTTTATTGTTCAACGCGATTTTGTGCTTATAGACCATGCACGTGCCTGTTATTCATGAGAGCTCGAGAGACTAGGCCAAGGTCTCATAGGAGCGGTCACACTCCTACTCTTATATAGGTGAATTCATCAAGTGTACACTGCTTTAAATACACATTCCTTGATTAAGGACTATGAATTCATTAAGAGTTAATAACTCATCCCTCATTTTTAGTAGCAGTTCAAACACTCTTAGTTAGTGCGCAGAGCCAATATCAACTTGTTATACCCATATGAACCTACTTCATAGAATCTCCAATCACATAGGTTGGTTTCCCATCTCTACTGAGTAACAATTGACCTTAAACCATTTTTTATTGAGGTCGGAAGAATTAATTTTCTTCCCACGGGTTTCGTCCGGCCGAATTCAATTCTGATTTCACATAATCAATTGCAATTATTTCATCTTTCAGCAGCTGCTTAACGACATCATGCCTCAGTTCATGTGTTTAATCTTACAACTGTAAGATTCATTCTTCGCAATATTGATTGCGGCTTCACAATCCCAGTGTATAAACACATGAGACAATTTATCCTTATCAAAGGGATCAACAATTCATCCTCATCAAAGGGATCAACAGTTTATTCTTTATCAAGGGATTAAAAATTCATCCTTTATCAAGGGATCAATAATCCGTCCTTCATCGAAGGGATCAACAATTCATCCTTCATCGGAGGGATCAATCATTCGTCCTTCATCGAAGGGATCAATCATTCGTCCTTCATATCAAAGGGATTGGCTGACAATTCATCCTTTATTAAAAGGATATTCGCTAAACAATTTCGTAGTCATTCAGTCTTAGAACCAGCTAGCTTCAGAGCTATAAATTCCGACTCCATAGTCGATCTAGCGATGATGTTTAGCTGATTTTAAGGATATTGCATCACCACCTAAGGTGAACACAAAATCACTAGTATGAATCAAAGATCTAGGCTGCATCACAATACCCTTCTAAAGCAAAAGGAAATTCACTGTACACGATATCATAATTCATGGTTCCTCTAAAATATTTCATCAGTCTATTCAACGCAAATCAATGCTCATTATTGAGATTATGAGTATATCTACTCAGTCTACAAACAACATAGGCAATATCAAGTCTAGTAAAATTTATCATATGCAATAGACTTTTAATAATTTGAGCATATTTAGACTGAGCAGTTGGGTCTCCACAATTCTTTTCCAATTTAGAGTTAGCATCATAAGGAGTGGCTACAGGTGTCACCTCAAAATATTCAATTTCTTTTAATAAGTCTTTCATATAATGTTCTTGGGACGATAATATATCATCTTCACTCCTTATTACCTTGACTCTCATAATCATATTTAGAGCCTGTTTGGCTCAGCTTAAAAGCTGGTCAAACTGACTTAAAAGCTGATTTTTGACTTATTTATTTGTTTGGCAATACTCAAAATAACTTATTTTAAGTTTTTAAAAAAAACTTATTTTAAGCCAAAAGTTAAAAGCTGGGGTACGGGTGCTTTTTTTTTTTTAGCTTATAAGCTGTTTTAAGTTGACCACATTTTTATCTTTTTGTCCTTAATATTTTTATACAATCTCCAAATTACCCACATAACCCTAACATCTCTTTCTTCCATATTTCCCTTTTCACGTTTGGCATAGCAACTTCAGCACTTTTATCCAAACGCATAACTGCTTATTTTAAAAATAAGTTTCAGCACTTTCAAAAGTACTTTTTTAAAGCTGCTTTTATTAAGCTCATCCAAACTGGCCCTTACTTCACCCAGATCCTTCATATCAAAATTAGTAGACAAAAATAATTTAGTACTATTCACAATATTTAAATTTGTTCCAAATATAAGCATGTCATCAACACATAAACATATTATCACATAATCGTTGTCTACCAATTTGGTGTAAACACATTTATCACTTCAACAGCAGAAAAATTGTCTTTTGATAAGACTTAATCTAATTTTTCATGTCACTGCTTAGGAGCTTGTTTTATACTATAATGAGATTGATTAATTTACTGACTTTATTTTCTTGTACATGAATAATACATCCCTCAGGTTGAAGCATATAAATTTCTTCTTCTAAATCACCATTTAAAGAAACTGATTTTACATCCATTTGGTGAATAAAAAGTTTGTGAATTGAGGCTAAGGGAATTAAAATTCGAATAGAAGAAATCATTGGTGCAAATGTATCAAAGTAATCAATATTTTATTTTTGAGACAGTCCTCTTGCTACTAACCGAGCTTAATATTTATTTATAGATCCATCAATATTAAGTTTCCTCTTGATTCCATTTACAACCAGTAGGTTTTGCACCATAATGTGAGTCATTTAACATTCATATTTTATTTCATAATTGAATCAATTTTCAGTTTTATTCTCTCTTTTCAAAATTTAGCATAAGAATAAGATATAATTTTAAAATAATTTAATGGTTCAATATCAAAAAAAAAAAAGTTTCAAAATCATTTCCATAAGAAAAATATTTTTTTCTTGGCCTTCTGATCCTCCGCAATTCCTTAATATTAGAGGAATTATCATTATTTCTTTCAACAGGTGCATGATAAATTTTATCACACAGTGAAAAAATATATTCAAAAAATTCAGCATTATTTGTCTCAATAATAGTGTGCAATCAAGCACATCACTTTTCAAAACAAGAAATCTATATGCAACAATATGTTTAACATATCCAATGAACAAGCAATTAATCAGCAATATTAAAACCTATTTGATTGCATGCTTTAAAATCATATTTTCTCTTTCTATTATTAGGCAAAATAACTTTTAGCAAAGCACCCCACACTTTTATATATTTCTAGGTTTATAATGTTTCAGCAATTTCTAAGGAGTTTTATCAGCTCTTTTATGAGGAATTCTATTTTGAAAGAGATATACAGATAATATTGCTTCACCCCATAAATTATCAAGAGCATTATAACTAATTAACAAGAAATTCATCATTTCTTTCAAAGTTCTATTTTTCCTTTCAGTTACTCCTTAGATTCAGGTGAATAAGGTGGAGTTACGCCACGAATAATTCCTTTTTTTCACATAAAACATTTAAAGATACAAATTCTTCACCTCTATTAGATTGTAATCTTTTGATTTTTCTATCAAGTTTATTTTCAACTTAGAGTTATAAGCAATAAAGCATCAAATGCATCATCTTTGTTTCTAAGCAAATACAATTTAATAAATATAATAAAATCATCAACAAAAGTCACGAATATCTTTTATCACCTCTAGTCATAGACTGTTTCAAATTATCCAAATCAATGTAGATCTGAGATAATAACTCAGTTTCTCTACTTACTGAAAATCATAACCTTTTAGTAGTTTTAGCTTCAACACATATTTCACATTTATCAAAATTAATCTCTAAATCAGGTATTAAACCAAGAGACTGCACGTTCTAAATATATGAGACATTAGCATGTTATAATGATAGCTTGTTATAAAGAAACTTGCAAAGCAACACTTGCAAAGCAGATACAACTTTAATTTAATCATCAAAATTATTTAAATTTAAATCGTGTATTAAATCACCAGATCGCATATGTTTAATATAAGACACATTAACATGTCTTAATTTGGCATGCCATAATGAAATAGGCTCAATCATTTAAGAAGAAACAAATACACTGAAATAATCACAAATATTAAGCACAAATAAATCATAATTACAAAATTCATTGTCAACAAAAATATTATTTTTAGTCAATATGATCTCATTAATTTCAAAAGGAATAATCTTCATTCCACATTTTCCTAATAATCCTACAAAAATCAGTTTAATTTAGGAACATGCAATACATTGAATAATGTCAAAGCTTTACCAGATGTGAGCTTGAAGATGTGAGCTTTACCAGATGTGAGCTTGAAGATGTGAGCTTGAGAAGATCTTTTCCTTTTTCAAGAACTTTAGTTATTCTTGAGTCACCAAAATAAATAATTTCTTCCTTTTTCTCAACTTGGATGTAAGACACAAAATTATTTTTATTTATACAAATATGAATGTAGCACCACAGTCTATCACCTAGTTTCTCACAATGGTAAAAACATTTATTTCTAAAATGATCACCATAATCAGATCATCCGTTCAGCTAAAAATAAATTATTTTTAGCTTAACATGATTGTCATTTCTTTTCAACATTCTTTTGCATTGAGGCGTATTTTCCATGAAGGTTCTTATTTTTAGCATTGAATTTGTAACCATGTCTATTTACATAGGTGTAATTTTCTTTATCGTAATTCTCCGGCAGAATGACTTGAACAGTACCAGTCAGGGTAGCAGCAACTTTACTATCCTCAATACCATCAGTATCATCAATAGTTTTAGTTGACAAATCATAAAAAGTTTCGGAACATAAATTGTATGTCAATATTTTCTTAGATTGTTGGAAAATATTAAAAAATTTCGCAATAATAATAATAATAATAATAATAATAATAATAAGAAATAACTTTATTTTATATATATATATATATATATATATATCTATATATATATAATATATATATATATATCTATATATATATATATATATATATATCATATATATATATATATATATATATATATATATATTATATATATATATATATATAATAGGACATAAAATAGATAAATACTTGAGTCGTACTAGGCACTGTTCTAAAAAAAACATTTCAATAATATAAAATATTTTTCCAGAATTAAACAAACACTTTCATATCTTAAATAAATAGAGATTGCAGGAATCAGCAAATTAATTAACATCAACAAATTATTTAATGGGATTAAAAATAACAAAACCAAAATTTATTAAACTCAAAATGAGAAGGTTATAGAAAGAGACAGAGGCGTGATGTACAATAAAACATATTAGTAAGTTTTTCTTATATTTTTGCTCACAAAATTCATGTCTTTTATAGGTCAAAAAATTACCTTGTCCTTGACAAGTGTTAAGGGAGGTGTCAAAGAGAATGACAAACTACTGCCAAGTGTAATGTAGTTGTCATTTCTCCAAGAAACTTATCAAATACACTTTTAATTATTTGACTTTGTAAATATATTTAATAAAATAATCTATTAAAATAAAAATATTTATGCTTTATTTTCATCTACAGTTTATAGTTAACTTTAATTAGTTAAACATTAAAAGCAAGTAAATTTAAGAACTACATGTATAATATTTATGGAAAACTACACAAAATAGACAATTGTGAAACTATTTACACAAATTAGATCCAACCCAAACTATTTATTCTTAATGGACTGACCCAAGCTATTTACCTGCCTACACCACTTTCTCCTTCCTTATTTCACGCATGATGCCAACATCATTACTATTGAATTAATCATTTGTAATACTCCGTTGGTATATTAATATCATATTGATATTATATAGTATTAAATTAATCTTCCCTGAAATATCATCACTATATTGATACTCTATCAATATCATATAAGGCTGAACTTAATTCTCAGTAATACTCCTTCGGTATATTGATACCTATCGATATCATATAAGATTGAGATACTTTTTAAATAAATAAATAATAAATAATTAAGAGAAAATTATTAAAGTCATAACCTAAATTTAGTAAAAAATATATTATTTGTGATACTTCGTCGATATATTGATACCATATTGGTATCATATAGGACTGAGCTTAATCATCTATAATACTCCATTAGTATATTTCTACTCTATCAGTACCATATACGATTGGACTCCTTTTAAAAAACAAATAAGAAATAATTAAATGAAAATTATTAAAGTCACAATCTTATTTATTAAACACGCTAATTGAAAAAAATATAGACATTTATATTTTTAAATTAAAATATTAAAGAATTGAATAACATCAATGATGCCCTGTCAATATGTAGGTATATTGTAGTAGTATCATAGATGATTGAGTAAGCTTATCGAAGAACTGAAGCAAAACTCAATGAAAACATTGTTATGTTACTTTTTGATGCCACCATAATATGTTATACTTTGATGGTATCAAGAAGGAAGAGTAATCATTCAATGAAGATACTCAGCTACTCTTTGATACAATCAAAGTATGTTCATCTACTATACTATACTGTGATACGATCAAAGTATATATTTTTTTACGTAAACACCAAAGTAGTGATGAAATATTTAGTGAATATGAAAGTGATGATATGGTTATTGATGAAAATGATAAACAATCGGCCCGAGGTAACAAAGTCATATGTTTTGTCTACTTCACGATGTATCAAATGATGTTTGTTGTATTCACTTCGAACTACCATATTGTTGTAGTGTCATAGACATTACTTGTTATTTGTTATAACAAAGATCAAATTGACTTGAAATACAAACGTCATATGATTAGTTTTAATAATTTTTAAACTTATGCGTATAAATTATATTTTCTAAAAAAAAAAGTGAAATATCTAAATATTATAGTCAAGCATATGGTGAAATTTCACTCAAATTTTAATCCAAATGATATTCAATAAAATTTGCCAAATGTATATGAAAATTTTGGGCAAACGCTAGCTTAATGTTAAAGGATGAATTAATCATGTTTAAAAAAGCAAAATATATTGGAATTATTACTTAACTACACAATTTTACTTTACCTATTCCTAATATTTCCCTACTCTTTTATTAAAATTCAAAAATTCTTTAATACACTCAATAATACTTAAACTTACTTTTTAAGTTGGAAATCAAAACTTGAACTTTCCCATCCCCAAAAATTTCGCTCAAATTTTTTCCCACTAAAATTTTCGAATAAAATTTTAAACTAAATTTGGAATTCAAAAAAATACAATCCCTATTTTTCCGCTTTAGAGTTTTTCAAGTAATTTTTCTTCGTTTTTTTTGTGTGTATGTATTGTTCTGCATTTTCTATAATATTTATAGTTTTCTTCTCAGAATCAAAAGTTTCAAAGATTTGAGTTCTAAATTGTTTCATGACCCCTAACAAGATCGAAATAAAAATCCTTATTCATCCGATTTAGAGTTCAGAATTCGTTTATCATCTTCTCCAATTATTTTACTTTCCTTTTTGTTTTTTTACATTTCTTGTGTATCTAATGTTCTTCCTTTTCTAAAAAATTTGTTGTTTTTTTTCAGGAGCGAAAGTTTCGAAGATTTGAGTTCTAAATCGTTGCATGACTCTATAGTCATGACAAATCCAAGTTCTAGGAAGAGATCTTTTTCAAAGAATAGACATGCATCAACTTCGAGAGACCCAAAAACCCCAAAGAAAAGGGGTAGAAAGGCAGCACCTCCGATCATTCGACCAACACTACCTATGGTATCAACATTTGTATTCCTATCCGTCCTGATTTTTGTATCTTTTTCAGTAGTTGGATGATTGCTTTTTTTTTTTTAAAGTATCGTTTATTTCATTGCACTCATGGAACACATAATATTGTTGATACTTTTATGTCTTACACATTCCTTAATGTTTCATAGATAAAATTTTAAGTATCAGTTTATAATTTTTTAATAATAAAATTAAAGTACCCACCCGCTTTAATTTAAATATCGTTTTGTAATACTATATATCCAAAATACTATAAAAAGAAAAATTTTGATAAAGAGTGAAAGAATAGGGATAGAAGTAATTTACCGCTTAGACTATGTGATTCACCTAATTTTTACAAATATATTTTAATCTTTGAACTCAATTTTAACTCATGTTCTCATAATTTATATTGGATTATTTAAGTCACAAAGTTATCATCTTTCTAATTCTAACCCACTCTTATTACAAGTGGAGTTCATGTAAAAAATAAATAATATTTTCTTACCTTTAAGATATTGCAATTTGGAGTTTTTGAATTTTTTTTAATTTACTTTTACCTTTAAGATATTGCAATTTGGAGTTTTTGAATTTTTTTAATTTACTTTTACCTTTAAGATATTGCAATATGGAGTTTTTGGAAAAAAAAAATGCTCCAGGAACTCCAAATTGTAACATCTTAAAAGTTAGTAAATTTAAAAAAATTCAAGAAGACCACATCAAATTAAGTCAAAAAGTTATATTCTTTCTAATTCTAGCCCACCCTTATTGCGATTTAAATTACTGGATAATTATATAGAATGACAAATTAATAATATAAAATAAATATAATAATTATCGTTTAATTGATTTGTGTTTCATAGCAAATTTTTCAGTCATCTCTCCCTCATATTCTAGCTCGCTACTCTGCCTCTCTCGCTCGCTTCCTGTCGCTTGCCTCTCTCGCTTTATACAATATAATTGTATAAATTGTGTTTTCAATTGTATAAAGCGAGAGAAAATTGTATATACACATGCAAATACATATACTATTTTTATCCTATACACTTATAATTATACAATAAAAGTACTCCTCTGCCCAAGTCTTTTTTGCCTCTCTCTCTTTTTCGTTTATACAAATTCAGATTATATATAATTTCTCTCTTTCTCGTTTTATACAATTCAATTCAATTGTATATTTCCTGCTCAAGTCTTTTTTGCCTTTCTCTCTTTCTCATTTTATACAAATTCAAATTGTATATAATTGTCATATATACTTATAATTATACAATTAGTTTTATACAATTCTTTGTCAAAGTCTCTTTCTCTTTCTCGTTTTATACAGTTCGCTTCAATTGTACATGTATAATGAATTATACATATATGATTGTTATTGAGAGAATTATACAAACTTTGTTATAGCATACAAATATAAACTTTATGTTTACTACATATGAAAGTTGCCCTTAAATTAAAGGTAAGTAAATTAACTTTTCCCTAAAAACTCCATTTACTATTAAGTTCCTTCCATCTAATCACAATTCTATATTGTATTAATCTCCACAATGTTTTTTAAAAGTCCTATAAATTGAACTATTTCTTCTTTCATTTTCTTACTTCTAATTACTCAACAATATATTTACTTTTTCTCTAAAATCTCACTACATCAGTAGTCTTTTAATTCCACTCAAGATTCAGGCTACCACCAGCAGAGGCCATCACTAAATCATTTTCAAATTATGATGGATAGAACAAATCTAAATTTTATCAGTGACAAAAATAGAGACTCTGTTAAAGTTTTTCACATAATTCTCGTTACTAATTCCAGATTGTTGCTATATATATGTTCATATATTTTCAAAAGGTGTAATTTTTTATTTTATTTTTATTTATAAACTTTTCTACGTGAATGCTAAATTTATTTTTCTAAAATATTTTTAATTTAAGATTAATGCACAATTTATTTCAGATGTTTTTGTGGGTTGATTTACGAAATTTTGACGTTACGTGTTTTAAAAATAAGTGTCATGATACTCGTCTTATCTAATAAAAACAAGTCAAACTAAAATTCGAATATAACGATAAGTCCAAAATTAAAGTGAGAATAAATGTCTAATATTATAAACTAATGCAGAAATTCAGAATTAACTGATTTCACGTGTGCATGTTTCTAATGCATTACAATAGATTTGAAAGAAAAACACAAGTTTCAAAATGACGTTATTAAAGTAGAACAAAATCGTAAATAAGAGTAAGAGGTTCAGTTGAGATACAATCAACAATATAACGATCTCCACAGGAAGCCTCGTATCATGAAGATCCGGAATAGTAGCCTGCAAAAATTCTCCTATTGACTATAACATTTAATTTGAATAAAATATTTTCATTTATTTTTATAACAATATAAATGCTTAGAGATTCATTTGCTCGCCTAGATTTCATATTTGACTGGACTAAAGTCTTATTGAGGTTTTAAACAGGATAAAATCGTAATTTAACTTATTCGGACTCCTAATTGAGACTTTCTTTGAATCTTTATAAAGAGTTAATGTATTATATTATTTAATTAAATAAAATGTTATTAATAATCAGAGTACCATATAAATGAAATAACGAATTTTTATGCACATATATATATCATGTTAAGATTTACATGTTTATTTTTTCATGTTTAAGGTGATTTTTGGACTCGAATTTTGCATCACCGCCTCACCGACCCTTGGGATTAAAGTAGTCTCAAGGGGGTGCATTTATTCTACATCACATGACTCCAAAATACAAATTATTTATATTTTATATTAATATTGTCAGTGTTGATTTTGAAAAGCCAAATTACATGAATTCAACGACTCTACCAAATATTATAATTGATTAAGATTTGGATGCATGCACAAAAACTGTCGTCTTTTACTAGCTAGGGACACTTCATGTGTTATAATGTTTGTCTTTTTGACTCTCTTAGTGTGATATTTTACTCATATACGATAGATTTCTTTATTAATTAGTAAAAAAATATTTAAATTTTGATTAAAATTATTATTAATAATATAAATTTTAAAAGATTTTTTTTTATTATTTAATAGTGTATTTAGAGATATATTTATGCCCATATATAATTAAATAATAAAATAAAATAAAATATGTGTTCACATGAGCTGTCATAAATGTTGTATCATTATAAATAGTAATGTGTCCATATGGATGCATATATACCTTTAAAATTTATTTAAATAGTGTGAGTGCAGGGAGGGGAGGGAGGGGGTAAAAGGTCCTCCACAAAGTTTGATATCATTAAGTAATTTCCATCAAAGTTGGAGTTATTTTTCAAATATTTTTTTCCTATTAATTAATTATTTTATTATAAAAAATAATTATCCATTTTAAAAGACAAATTATGAATGCACATGACGTGTTTGAGATTATATAAGATTAAAAAGTATTCTCATAAATTTTTTATCAATTTAAGAATTCCTCTTTTAAAACTATGTATCATGTTAAGACTAAACAATCAACTTGAAATGGAAGGAGCATATATAATCGTAAGCTAGACCAATTCACAAGCCAATTGACATGTTTTGAAAGTGTAGCTTATTATAAATCATATACTTTGAAAAGTTGCAAGTAGAAGTCATGAAAAGCGTTGTTATATATTATGAGGTGCTTGAAGTGTGATCTAAGACTAAAAAACACACATGAAAAGCATAGCCTAAGGCCAAAATTTAGGTTAATTTAGATCACATCCAAGAAAGTATTGCCTAACATAAAAAGAAAATGTAACTTTTTTATTAAAGGTGTCACACTTTTCATGATGGATATAAAGGCCTAGAATGTTGAATGTTAACCAAGAAGATGTATATTAGCTTGAAGTATTGGTTATACACATAAAAGAACTTTCACTAATTAGATCTATATATAGTGAATATAGTGAGATTTTTATTTATTTTTAAAAAAAATGATTAAAATTAACTTATCTGAAGTATCACATTTTTGTGAAATTTTAATCTAAATTGTTATATTTTTTTCGGTATAAAATATCATCAAACACCTAACAATATATATATATATATCTTCTTTTTTTTGGACTTGTCAACTTTTCTAGTATAGTGATATACTTCAATTATAGAATAAAGATAATGTTTATATACATTTTATTGTTTATATACGTGAATGTCAACTCTTTTCTCTCTCTAACTGTAATAATAACTAAGTTATCTGCATTTTATAATATTATTAGTCTACATGATGATGCTTAACACAACTTTCCCTTACCTCAACATGTCATACAATTCTCCTAAATTCAACTTTATTTTGAATTTTATAATAATAATTTTAAGCAATGTATAATAACTAAAATTTATATATAATATTTTTTATATCTTAATAAATTTTTTTATTAATATACCAATAAATTCTATTAAATTCATTCGAATTTACAAGCAGGCTACTAACTCCGCCCCTGAGGTCACACATACATATAACAACTAAAACTAAGTCTCTTGCATATCCTCAACAAACTTAACCTCTCAAAATCCCTTCTTCTCTCCATCTTCTTAGCTAAAAAAAAATGTCGGAGACGACTCGATCTCCGATGCCGTTATCGGAGACGAGGTCTCCGATGCCGTTGTTATTTCGACGACATTCGAGTGGCGAAATCAGAAATTTAGCTTCACTTTCAAGTAGCTTATTGCCAGCTTTTGGAACAGTGATGGGTGAAAGCTCAGTTAGGCTTAAGAGATTTCTTATTGCTCCTTATGATCGTAGATACAGGTAAATAGTTTACTTCCTTTCTATCGAAATTTTTTATCGATCAATTAATATTTATTATCTTTTAAATATTTTTAATCGGAAAATTAGAATCAAGAAGAAAAATTTCAGTTTGTTTATTTTATTTTTTATCTTTTTATTTTTCGATACAAAATTTAAGAAGAATGAAGAGAATTTTTTGACTCTTATGAACTTAAACTAATAATATTTAAAAAAAAAAAATTGAATCTGATGGTCTTTAATTTGTTTTCTTTATATGATAGTGGGTGAAAATAATTACTAGATATAAAAAATAATATTATTTTTTTAAACCAACTAAAAGTATAAGTAACTTAAGTAAATTAAAATGGAGAGATTTTGATATCTTAATTTTATATGAATTTGTGTTTGATTGAGCATAATATTTAAGAAAATAATATTTTTATAAAATAATTTATAATAAGCTTGAGAAATTTTCTACAGCTATAAATTATTTTATTAAAAATGAAATGTAAATTTTAATAATTTTTTCATAATTATTTGTCATTTTTCATTTTTTCGTTGTTGATTTAAAATAAAAGATCGTCAAATAAATCGAAACAGAAGACTTTTCATATATGCATGTTTCTTTGCAAGTATGAACATCGTATCATAATAGCGAGTTTAAAAAATAGGAAAATTATACTTGTAAATATAGTGAAAAATAAGATTTAAATTATAAATTCAAATCACAAAGTGTGACACTTTCCAATTTGTTGTTTAGCTAAGAAATTATGTAAGATGATAATTTTTTAATTTCCAATGACACATGACACCATGGACTTTTTACGAGTGGTAGTTAGAAGTTAAAACTAATCTACTGAATACAAATTTTTTTTATAGGAAAAGGTCTGATATACCCCTCAACTTTATCATTTAGAGATGATATATCTCTCGTTATAAAAGTGGCTCATATATGCCCTTACCGTTATACAAATGGCTCATATATACCCCTGCCGTTACAACATGACTCACATATGCCCTTCATTTAACGGAAGTTAAAAAATTAGTGTTAAATTTATATTTATTACTTTTAATTTTTTTAAAAAATTATTTAGGATATATATGATTGTTCTATAAAAGTTAAAGGTATATTTTAATTTTTTTTCATACATAAATTATTTTTGACTTCTTTTATTATTATTATTTAAGTTTCTTATTCTTATTTTGTTTTTTTCTTTCATTCCTTAGTTTAAAGAAAAAAATTTAAACTATATTTTTTGTGTGTATTGTAATTTAATTTCGTATTCGAAGAAAGAATTTGGTCATCTACAATAAGTTTTTACAAGAATATTAGTGAAACATAAATAAATTTGATTATCAAAATAATAATTATAAATTAGTCATTGAAACAAAAAAAGTCAAAAAAAAAATATGTTTGACGAGGATTAAATTTACTCATATGGGATTATATTTTTTAGAAAAAAATAATAATAATTTAGATTAAAATTATTTTTTTTCATTTCCGTTAAAAAGGGTATATGTGAGTCATTTGTTTACAAGTAGGGGTATATATGAGTCACTTTTATAACGAGGGGTATATCAGCTCTAAATCACAAAGTTGAGGGGTATATCAGACCCTTTTCCCTTTATTTATTTAAAACTTCGTCAACATAAAATGGAAATTTAATCGAGTCTCATTAAATATTGAATACCTAATGAAATGAAGAATGTTATTACTATTTTCTCTATTTAGAATTGTTTGTCATGTTGCATTTATCTAAAGTTAATTTGATTAATTTTCAAAGATAAATTAAATCACATTAATTTGATATTTAAACAAATAAAATTAAATATTCTAAAATTATATGAAAAGTACTATAAAATTACAACTTTTTACATATTAATATGATAAAAAAATACATCTTAAAATATTAGTCAAAGTTTTTATTGTTTGACTAAAAATAGAAATCATGACAAATAATACCAGACGGAGGAAGTACTTGTTAACATGATTAGCCTAAATTTAAGGGACTTTAATGAAGTTTAATAGTGAGTAGAGCTTTGACTTTATGTTGATTATAAAAACCATGTTCGATGGATCTCATGGAGTCTTTTGACAATATTGATTCAAGGGACAAAACTTACTTCTTGTTGAAGTTTACATTTTTGGAACTTGAGAGATCACAATTATTCTAATGTTTTTTTTTTCTATTTGTGCATCTAATTATTTTTTTAGGACAACATGATATAAATATACGTATTTTTTTGGGAAAATGCACAAGTACCTCTCAACCTATGCTCGAAATCCCAAAGACACACTTATACTATACTAATGTCCTATTACCCCTCTAAACTTATTTTATAAGTAATTTTCTACCACTTTTTAGTCTACGTGGCACTAGTTTGAAAAAAAAAAGTCAACCATCATTGAGCCCACAAGATAGTGTCACGTAGGCTAAAAAGGGGTAAAAAATTATTTATAAAATAAGTTCAGGGTTAATAGGACCTTAGTATAGTATAAGTGTGTCTCTGAGATTTCGGGCATAGGTTGAGGGTGTACTTGGACATTATCCCTATTTTTTTCGTAGCTTGGTCCACATAAACTCAATATTTATGGCTTAACCTAGCATTGTTATTCTTCTTTCTACGTCTAAAATGAGATCGTAAAGATAATTCATCACTGAAATTTATTTTGCTCTCGCTCGACTCGCTCCAACTTGTTTTCTTTCTGCTATAGTGAAAGATTTTTTTTTTGGTAGGAAAAAAAAGGTCTTTTACTCTACCAAAGCAGAATTAATTCTTTAACATTACAATTTTTTGTAATAATTAGTACAATTTTTCTCTTTATTGAATTCTCGTCATTAAATATCCATATTCATTTTTCCACTAACGTACGCAGGCAGCAAATCTGCTCTAACTTTTCCGTTAACCACGATGATGAATCAAAATAAAACTAAAATCATTATATCAAAAATAGTATTAGCGGCAATTAATTAGCAATTGTCGCTAAATATATATTTTAATAGCAATTAATACTTTTTGTATATGTTTCTAAAAACTTTAGCGACATTGAATCTAACGACACTTAATTAATGCCGTTAAAGATATCATCCCTCTTTATTATTATATCGATTAATTGTCGCTAAAAATTATTTTTATTATAGTAAATTAACCGTGGAAAAATGAAATGACAGAAGAAAATATAAACTTCCGAAAAATATTTTTTCTACAAAAGTAATTTAATAATAAATAAATAACTTCCTCATAATCGTTTCACATTGATTATCTTCTCCCACCCGCATAGCCCTATCCTCGTTACCCAAACTACACCTCCCATAGTATATATATATATATATATATATATAATATATATATATATATATATATTATATATATATATATATATATATTTTATTTTTCACGAAAAAAAGTAAGTTCACATAAATCAAAACAGATGAAATTATTCTATTATAACGAAAAATATAATTCTTATCTTTTTTTAACCTTTGGCAAATGTAGATTGTGGCAAGCATTTCTTGTTGTACTAGTGGTGTACTCAGCATGGTCATCTCCCTTTGAGTTAGCATTCAG
Source organism: Solanum corneliomulleri (assembly GCA_027704805.1). NCBI lineage: Eukaryota > Viridiplantae > Streptophyta > Magnoliopsida > Solanales > Solanaceae > Solanum > Solanum corneliomulleri. Next base: position 4,854,236 of record JAKWIY010003052.1, read on the forward strand.
CAAGGCATCTACTGGAGCACTCTTGCCTGTTGATTTAGTGGTTGATGCCTTCTTTGCTATTGACATTATACTCACTTTCTTTGTTGCATACTTGGACAAATCTACTTACTTACTTGTTGAGGAACACAAGAAAATTGCTTTAAGGTACGTTACACTTGTCTATAACAGTCATTTTAAAAATAATGTTTCATTATAACGATCAAGTTTTCTTCAATATGTATGTTCATGTCATGTTCCAATTTTAGTATGTTGTAGTTTGTCTTCACACAAATTTTAAGAAAGAACCAGTTTTGAAATTTATGGTCTGAAACAAATGATAGACATGTGTGTCGACTTTTTTGAGATTGACTAATTGAAAGAAAAATGAATTATATATATTGACATAGGAGAATTATATATTTCATGTAATAGTATTCGCGTTAATAACTAAAAACTATCGAGACAAATGATATTATTATTGAAATGTTTGACAGTATACGTACCCTATTGAGACTGAAAATTATATATTTCATATAACTAATACTTATTAAACTTATTTAATATTTTTAGTACTTTTAAATAATGACCATTTTCATTATAACTTGTTCATTTGCAACATTTGTTTACGCGATATCATCATTATTATTTTTTTGTTGGATATTTTAGTGTCGTTAATCATATCATATTTTATATTATTTTCTTAAGATACACCTCATATAGTTGTATTTTGATAAGTTTAAAGAAATAATTGAAGTACAAATAACTTATATGTTTGTATGAATACTTTAACGTAAAAGAACTCGAAAAATCTGAAAAATTCAAATTTTATTGGTTTGATTTGGTTTATACATTTAAAAATTCGACACAAATAATTTGATTTGATATTTGAATAACTCGAACTGACCCATGTACACCACTACTTTTTGCCAATATGGAGAATACAATTAATTTCATTATTTTTCTTTTGTTTGTAAAGGTATGTCACACATCTATGGTTTCCAATGGATGTAGCTTCAACTCTACCATTTCAAGCCATATACAGAGTTGTCACTGGCAAAACTAGTAGAGGACAAGTATTTGGCTTCCTTAACTTGTTAAGACTATGGCGACTCCGCCGTGTTAGTAAATTCTTCTCGAGGTATATTCCTTCTATTTACGTGACACAATTTAAATGATAAATTTAGTTATGAAATATTTTTTTTCTAAAATAGATTTCACGTGACACAATTTCATGACTAACTTATGATTTTACTAATAAATAGTTGAAATACAAGTTATTGACTTTTAACGAATGCGTTGAAAATACTTATAAATCAGTTTGACCAACTTAATTAATAACGCGCAAGCAAGCAAACACCAATCAACTAATTTTTCTTCCCTTGCGTTTTAGGTTGGAGAAGGATACTAGATTCAGCTACTTTTGGACGAGATATTTTAAACTTATTTGTGTAAGTACTCATAATCTTAGCTATATACTCTTAAAAAATGTTTTTTTTTTTAGATTTAGTCTTAAAAAATGTTTTTTTTATAATTAAAAAATAAGTAATTTAATTTAAATTTTGTTTAGACGATAAACTTTTTTTAACAAAAAATCTTCTTTCTTAAATTTTGTCAAATAATGTCACACAAATTCATGAGATGAAGGGAGTAATAGAGTTTAAATATTCTCTCAATTTTAATTTAAATATCTTACTGTCTATATTTAAACGAAGAATATTTTTTTTTTTGTGTAATCTGAACATATAGAGATTTAAGATTACAAGTTTAAAAAAAAACTTTGATACATTACATATATCTATAGTTTAATTAAGACTACACAATTTAAATATCTTCACTATTTTCCTTAATTTTGTGTCTTATCAAACTCAAACACACTTGAGTTGAAACAAAGAAGCATATGTATATATAGGGGAGCTTTCACATATAGCCACTCAAAATAGCTTAACTACTCTCCATAGTTATAGTTTGATAATTACAATTTGAAGCTACATGTAATAAGGAGGAGAGAAACGAGCGAAACTGGGAGAGAGAGGGCAAAAAGTGGGAGAGAGGTAAATTGTATATTATACATATGCATTTGTATATATGACAAGCGAGATTAGGTGAGATATAAGAGAGGCGAGCGAGATTGGAAATGGGAGGAGAGAGGGCAGATAGTGGGAGAGAGGTGAATTGTATATGTATATCGATTAAATAATTGTATATTACACATATGTATTTGTATATTCTAACGAATTATACATATACAAATGTGGCTAATTATACAAACTCGAAATCAGCCCACGTAATTAATGCATAATGTTAGTCGTGAGTGGTAATTATAGAAAACTATAGCCATGATGAGTACTTAAGTAGTATAAGTTTGTTTAACCGCGTAATTTTCCCTATATAATATAGACATTGATTGTTATCATCTACAATCAAACATTGAAGACATAATTGTTATAACAAAATATTATTATAGAGAAGTCTGATTGTACGAGTGTGTTATTGTACGAATAGGTGACACTATTTGCAGTGCATTCAGCTGGTTGTTTCTATTACTGGTTGGCAACACGTTATCATAATTCAGAATCAACATGGATGGGAGCAAATATACCTGATTTCAAATCAAGAAGTATATGGCTAGGATACACTTATTCAATGTATTGGTCTATTGTTACACTTTCAACTGTTGGCTATGGTGATCTTCATGCTGTGAATATTGAAGAAAAGATTTTCACCATTTTTTATATGCTTTTCAACATTGGCCTTACTGCATACTTGATTGGCAACATGACTAACCTTATTGTCCATACCGCTGTCCGAACCTTCGTCATGGTACGTAATATTTCATCTGTCTTAATTTATGTGATATTATTTTCTTTTTTAGTCAGTTTCAAACAGAATTGAGAATCCTCATCACATGAGCAATCTCAATGAACAAAGCTCGGATCGAATCAGTATTAATATACTAATTCGATCCTCGAATTTAAAGAACCAACCTGATCAGACTGACCTAGTGGATAAATAAAAAATAAAGAAATGAAAACAATAATTAGACTAGAGAATGTGATTGCATTATAAAGTCTCAATTGAACAGATCAAGTAAGCTCGAGTTGTCATAACATGCAACCTTACAGGCCAAAAGTTTTATAAGAGCAACAAAAGTCTGCACACCGTCCAATTCAGTGGCTGATCCAGGATTTCCATTAATGAGGTTCGAAAAAAAGAGTAGTGCCTAAGATTTGATCGTGGAATCTCAAACACTAAGCCACACTACAACAAAAACAACTTTTAGTTGCATTAAATATTGACACTATTAAAGAGTGTTAACGTCTTTACCGACATTGGTTAAGTGTCATTAGAACCAATATGCTAAAGACTTTAGGGACATAAACAAAGAGTGACAATTTTGTCGCTAAAAATACATGTTTAGCGGCAATTAATAATTTAATACCACTAATGATCATTTTTGTTGTAGTGCCAGTCTCTAATCTTACATTCAGAAAGTTCAAAATTAATATAGACATAAAAATTCTTAAAAGTGCCTTAAATATACAACAGAATTATTTACTGAACCCCCTTGGCAACCTCTAAGTCCACCCCTGGTCCAATTGACACCAAGAAGTAAAATTATATTCTTATGCTTCATGAGTATACTACCCCATAGTAACAATAACAAATGTGTGAAACTATTAGCAGGATGAGTAGAAACGATCGAGAATGACATATTTCTATATTTATTAAATGTGTGCATGTAGAGGGATGCTATCAATGAGATTTTGAGGTATGCAAAAAAGAATAGACTTCCAGAAGGGCTAAGAGAACAAATGTTGGCACATTTAACACTGAAATTCAAGACAGCAGAACTACAACAAGAACAAGTTTTAGAAGACTTGCCAAAGGCTATTAGATCTAGCATTCTACAACAACTCTTTCGTACCACTCTACAAAATTCCCATCTATTCAAAGGAGTCTCCGACGACTTTATCGTCCAATTGGTAATTTCTTTCTCAATTTATGTGACGATATTTGATTGGATGACACAAAATATAAGGGATAAGCTAGAAGTACTTCCCTAGAGTATGACCCAAATTGCAAAGACACACCCGACCTAAACTAAGATCCTATTATCCCCTGAACTTATTTTTTTATAATTTTGTACACTATTTTTGCTTACGTGAAATCCGAACATCTCCACGTGTATCAACTCCGTGGAGTCATGGAATGTGCCACATAAGCCAAAAGGTATACAATATTATATATAAAATAAGTTCAGAGATAATAAGACCTTAATTTAATTAAAATGTCTCTGGAATTTCGATCATACTCTAGGAGTACTTGTGCCTTCTCCAAAAATATAGTATTTTCTTATAATTTTTTTTTTTTTATAATGTAGGTATCAGAAATAAAAGCAGAATATTTTCCACCAAAAGTGGATATTGTCATACAAAATGAGATACCAACAGATTTCTACATTATTGTATCTGGGGCTGTGGTACGTTACATTCATTCAAGCAGTCAAGTTTTAATTAATTCTAACTCTTTAAAAATGTCATCGTGTGTGTAGAGTCCTTCAAAAATAGTGCATTTGTGAAGAATTTGACACTAATACGAGAACATTTTTAGTGAGTCTGATCAAATATATTTTCTAACTTACTAAATAGTTAATTGACCAATGCAGGATGTTGTAACATACAAGAACGGAACGGAACAAGTATGTACCTATATCTCTTTCTCTTGGACTTAACTCAATAACTTTAATTTGACTTGTGTTTGTGTTAATTCATCACTTTTCTTAAATATCAATGTTAAAAAAAAAATAAGGTGAGACATTCTTGATTGATTGAGATAAAACGATTTAGCTCCGTCAAACCTGTACAAATAGTAAAAAAGTTTAGATTTAGTTGGTTGTAAAAAAATTCATTAAAATAAGCATAGAAATTCAATTCAAATTCCTAAAACTAGCATTGTTTGGTTGTATTCTAGAATCACGAACAGATAAACTTTAAATCTGACTTCACATCCAGTTGCGGAGTCAGAAATTTCACAATATTATTTTAACAGACAGGATTCAATTGAACCCCTTTTCTCTACCTAGCACGAACATATCAAAATAAACCTCTTAGACTATTCATATATAATTAATTGATTATATATGTCTAATAAAAAAAAATTTCTACAACTATTTTTGTTTACAGTTTTTATCCAAGTTGGGATCTCAACAAATGTTTGGAGAAATAGGTGTAATATTCAATATCCCTCAACCTTTCACAGTGAGATCTAAAAGGCTTTCTCAAGTTGTTCGTATTAGTCATCATCATTTCAAGCAATTGGTACAACCCCTTCATGAAGATGGAAAAATAATTCACACTAATTTTATTCAGGTGCATTATACATCAATTTTCCCCGTTACTCAATTAATAGTTATTATCTTAGAAAGTCGATTTCTTTGATGAAGAAAATTAGAATCGATGAGAAAAATGACTTTCTGAGATAATAACTGGTAGTTACGTGTCGCACTTGTTACTTGTTGATGTTAATTTTTGGTGTTATATATCAGCATTTGAAGGGATTGAAAAATGAGGAGGTAGCTGAGATGCCGCTAATATCAGAATTTCTTGATGATTTAATTAGTGAGGTAATTTACTTTTTGTGGTAAACTATATATGAAATCAATTACACAGAATATAAACTTAATTTCATACAGTAATTAATTTGAGGATGTGTTGTTATGTTAGTGAAAAATGTTAGGCTAAATACATCGACAATCTTTTAAATTTGTCAATAAATTTCATGTTGACACTCAATTTATGACATGTTTTTATTAAACTCGTGTCAGCTTCTTTAATTTGATTAATTATACAAGTAAATATCAATTGGAACAAGTATAAAGATATACGATTTGTTGAGGCTAATGTATATATATAATTAAATGAATTGACATATTTGAGTGTTTAATGTATCTGTATAATGGACGCTTGAATACACACGGTATAATCTTTTTCAAAATTAGTCAGAATTGTTTAATAGGAACACTTTTAAGTATATATATCTAAATGAAATTTAATGACAAATTTAAGAGACGTAGACTATCGATTATTCAGCCAAAATGTTACTATGATTTTTATTCTTTTATAACATAGTTAATATATGCAAAACAAACTAAGTTTATAACTGCAACCAAATGGAGATGCAGAGTCCAAATCTTTTGAATAACTTTTTTATGTTTGTTTCGTTTTCTTGCAGGAAGCCTCAATGAATGAGACCGGAGCTCAAGACCAACAAGAAAACGGTAACCTGTCTTATTTTCAAGATTATAAATTTCACATTTAATAAGCCTTATGGAGACGGCATTCCTAAATATTATGTGTTTACTTCTTCATATTATAATCCCTCATTTCGTATGCAGAGTTATCGGCAACGACTTCTTCGTTATCAAAAACACCTTCTACTAGAGTGATAATTCACGGATATCACCCGGATCATAAGCCAAAATCAGGAGGAAAACTTATACATCTACCTGATAAAATTGAAAATCTTCATAGTATAGCAGGTGAACATTAGTACATTCAATTTGAAATATAACATCTTGTAGTAGGGGTGTCAAATCGACTGGTTGGGTTGAAATTAGAAATATCATAATGGTTGGGTTTCGACCCGCCCAAGTTTGCTTTGGGCTCAAATAGGTAGGCTCAAATGGGCTAAAAAACGGGTTGGGTTTTGACCTACCTAATTTGACCCGATTAATCTCTATATTTTAACATATTAATAATTGATTTTTATAATCATGATTTGAATTTCCGCTTAAGAATTTTATGTTAAAAAAGTAACAAACTAATAGATAAATCCTAAAAGATGTTTAATAGATAGTAATTCATACCTTCAATATAGTAATATAACTTAATAAAAAAATTTAAAACAGGTTGAATGGTTTGAGATATTGAACCCAATTCAAATTATATTGAGCTCAACTGTTAAAATTCTGGGCGAGTTGGGCGGGTTACATATGTTTTGGTTCATTTTTGACACCCATATCTCGTAGCATTTCAACATTTCATTTCCATGACCGGATTAAAATCCGTTGCTAATCCTATATTTGGTGTGGATGCAGAAAGTAAGTTTGGGAGAAGAGGAAGTACGATTCTCATGGCGGATGGTTCTCAAGTAGAGGATTTGGCTGCTCTGAGAGAGGATGATCACTTGTATATTTTTTGAGGGAAAAACAAACAAACAAATGTACTGAAAATATTTTGTGTGTTGATATACCCATATTGAATCTGACAGTAATATATGGTAATGAGATTGAACATATATAATAGAATAAATAAGAGTTCGGAGTCTAAAAGGTATAAAATATTAACAAAAATTTTAAAATGGTATATATAATTTTATATTAATCAATTTACAATTTTTTATAGAAAATATTAACAAAAATTTTAAAATGGTATATATAATTTTTTATAAAATATTAACAAAAATTTTAAAATGGTATATATAATTTTATATTAATCGCTACCTAAACAGCAATTTACAATTTTTTATAGAAAATCGCTGCCTAAGCAGCGATTTCCATTTTAAACAAATAAAATGAAAAATTTAAAGAAAATCGTTGCCTAGGCAGCGATTTCCATTTTTTAAAAAAAATTAAAGAAAATCACTGTCAAGGCAGCGATTTTCATTTTATAATTTTTTTTTATAATTATTTTTTTTAAAAAAAATAAAGAAAATGCTCACAACCAAAGGATGCACGGGGTGAAGTTGCCACCATGAACTAAGGATTGGAAGGGTTGAGGATAGAGTTTCTTTTTCATTTCGAGGGTTGGCAACAATTTTCATTTTTTTTTAAATTGAAAACGCTGCCTAAGCAGTTTTCTAAAGCCTAGGTAGCGATTTGATTTTTTTTTTAAAAAAAATCAAATCCTGCAAAATCACTGCAGTAGCAGCGATTTTGCATTTTTCGGTGGAGAAAATCGCTGTCGTTCCAGCGATTTTGCCATTTTGATTAATATAAAATTTTATATAACGTTTTAAAAATTTTATTAATATTTTATACCTTTAGGCTCCGATCTCGCATAAATAACTCATTGTAAATGATATGGTTAGGGGATGGCAAACAATGTTTTCGTGTAAGGATGGTGTTAAAACTTATAACGATGCAGTGGATTTCAATAATGAACGGACTTTAATTTGATATCGCATTAAAAAATATTGTGGTTTTTAAAGAACTCGCAACAATAAAATGTTCTTAATGAAACAGATGTTAGTTTAAAGTATCATGATGGTTCTCTGAAGACGGACAGAAGTATTTTCTTCATTTTAATTTATTTGTTTGATTTTAACTTGATACGAAGTTTAAGAAAGTAAAAATTAAATAAATTTTATGATCTTAAATTAAAGATATATAGAGTATATTAAAATGTTCTTTAATCTTAAACATGTTATGTTGAAACTAAAGAATAAAAAAAAATATTTAATCAAACTAAAATAATCAAATTGCAACGGAAGACTAAATAATAAAAACATGAATTCAATTATGAACATCTTATGAAGCAACACAAATAATCAAGAATTGAATAATTGCCGATTATTCAATTTCTTTTTGAATTAGCATTTGATTTCATACATAGCAAAATTAAGACAACATAAATATTACTACATAATCGGTTGAAACTTGAAGTAGATGATCTTGTAACAATTTAGGACCATAGAGTTTATATTTTATATACTATCGATACAAATAACTTATACTAATATAATGTATATAACTTAAACTCGAAATATTATTATTTAGCAACACGGAAATGGAACGCAGTAGCAATTTTTTGTTGGAAGGCAAACTGGAAATCCACTATTAAAAAACGTACACAACCCTTTGCAATCAACATTATAATTGCATTCGTATTGCTTTGCGCCTATATCGGAGTGTGCTAAAACTTTCATAAGTTTAGTATCTGCAAAATATTATAAATCACAATAATTAATAATATAATTTAAAATATTTAAAAGACATGAAAATTCACACCAAATAAAAAACTCATTTAACTTTCGAAATATTAAAAAATGTAACATAAATTGAAACATGAAAGATGAGGGTGGGTGGGGGCACCAGGGGGGGGGGGCGACTAAAAATATTAAGACCTAAAATTTCACATATGATACATTACAAAATTCTCAAAAAAATAATAATCAAAGTTTTGGAAGATTTTGTGTGTATATTTAAAAGGGGATTCAAATTTTAGTTACAAATTTATATGATTTCAATAGTTTTTGTTAATACCTGTTATATGTATTGAAAAATTCACTAAAAATATTCATAAACATTCGATTTTTAATTCAATGAATATTGTAAGTTAATTTAAAATTACTTTTAAACAATTATGAACTTAAAATCTTGAATTCGTTTCCGTGGACGTGTGAGAGAGAGGAGGCATACTTGTGAAAATAAGAAGAAGAGTGACCACCAAAGCCAACTTTGAATAACAAAAAATCATGTCTTAAGCTTTGAATTTGCAAGAGGCAATGGTATTTATCTAGTTTGTATTGAAAGATAGACCTTCAACATGCAATATATATATACCCCCACCCCACCCCCAACCCCCAACCACCACCACCACTATATATCTACAATTAGTATCAGATGAATAAAATTTAATTCATAGTCATATATAGAAAAAATTGAATTTTTGTTGTAACAAGTGACAAATGTAACAATTAATATCTTCTTCATAAATTCATTTAATTCTTATGGGTGGAAATTAAAAAATTCTTTATGTACTTCTCCTCTTACAGCCATGATGACTGGACACTCTAAAAAACATTATTAAGTACTCTATCTTTAAAAAAGAATATTTCTATTCTTTTTATTCCGTTTAAAAAAGAATGATCCCTTTTCTTTTTTAGTAATACTTTAACTTTAACTTTCCACGTGACATATTTAAGACTACAAAATTAAAGGACATTTTGGTATATTTGACATAACTTTAATTTAGAACCACAAGATTAAAAAGTCTTCTTTCTTTTCTATTCCAAGTCAAATTAGATTATCATTTTTGAAACGGATGGAGTATATTTTACTAAATTCATTTTATTAATGATACTTTGAAAACTTTGAATTTGATTATTGTTATTTTATATAGTTATTTAATATTAAAATCATATGAAAAAAATATTAAAATACTTGATTTGTTAAAACGGACGAGCGAAAAAGGGGAAAATTATTTAATGGCCTTAAGTGAATGAAATGAAGAAGTTAGTAAATTCTATTAATCCAATGTAAATGCATTTAATTTGATTGATTAATCCAACCAAATGTATAGTTGTGCAGTTACGTAGTAAGGAGAAATTCTTTTGTTGAGAAAATTTGGTTAGAATAATAAAATAATATATTTCACTACTATGTTATATTATTTTTTTTTTAAATATTTTTACTTTTTTTAACTATAATATCTTTTAATTTTAAAATATAAAAAAATAGTTTATTTTAAAATAAAATAAAAAAATATTATAGACTTTTAAAATTTCTGATCAATCATTTGAAGGAGATACTAGTATTTAAGTGGAGAATGACTAACAAAAGTTGCCTACTATCATTTTACTCGAAAAAATTAAGAGCAACTATAATAGTTGATTCTTCTATGATCATTAATCTCTTGAGGAAAAAATAGCCTTCTTGTGTTATGTATTTATCATCAAGGCATTGCACTAAAATTCAGTTAATGAGGAAACAACTCTCTAAGTCTCATTTACATTTACTCGTAGGTTGACCTCAATTGATATATATGTCCTCTAACTTTTGGTGTAAGCAAGTAGATACTTAAACGTGTTAAGAATTGAATAAGCAGAATACACGCATCTTACATGACGTTCTTAGTGGCAATTCACATCCTATGTAGCGTTCTGTGTGTTTTATGATACATAGAATGTGTTATGTCTATCTGTTCAATTTTATATTAATTTAAGTGTTTACTTGTACTCGCCAAAATTAGAGGACATAAATGACAGTTTAGAACAAATTAAAAAGCATATTTATATCATAGAGCCAATACATTGGGGAAAGCTAGCAACATTTAATAACAAAGAATATTGTAACAAATGATTCATTAAAAGAACATATTCTCTTTGAGATTGTTCGAAAACAAGCAAGTGGATATATTCATGTGCACCTTTTTTTATGATGAATGACTGCTAGTTTACCCTTCACCTCTATTAACTCGTAATGGTTCTAGGGAGTTGCATTATTCCCCAATACAATGAATTTGAAAATTCCAAATTTAATATCAAATCCAGCTATAACATATTCACTATGGAAAGCTATCTTATAGATAACTCCATTGAAGTAAGCCCCATGCTTTATGTAACTTCCTCGAACATGATTTGTTGTCGCAATAATTTTGTATACTTCTTTTCTTTAGGCTCAAACCCAAACGAATAATATCAAAGACGAAAATCATCATTTAGGCTGGGAAGAAATTGGACTTCTCTTGTACTAGGGTTTAAAATTGAAGCAGGTTGATTAGATGATGTTCTCCAAATGCAAAATAAACCATTAACGCAATTCAAACGAGGCCAATTCAAATTAGGGATATTGAAGTAAATCTGAATTTGAATATAGTATTTTTCATGTTCTTTTAGCTGAACGGACGTGTGATAAATTCCGCTTATTTGGAAAATGAATTTTGTTCCACCAGGACGGGTCACAGATCAACATCTATGGGTATAAATAAAATTTGATTCGGAAATAAGAGAATTAAAGAATTTGGTAACACAATTGGAACACATTTAAGACTTAACAGGAAGCCATAAGAATATTTCAATGAGTATTTCTTCGGGAATGGATGGATTCATCTTCACACTTTAAAGCTATTGTGGTGCATAGACAACAATATGACTAATAGAAAACGTATAGTAATTTTTTTTGTGCACATTAATAAATAAATTTGAGGCGCGAAATAATGTTTGATAATTGATATACATACTTAAAAATAAAAAATACAACTCTTAATCCCAAATAAGGGAAAATTATGCGGATAAGCAAACTTATACTATTTAATTACTCATTATAGCTATACTTTGCTATAATTATCACTCGCAAAAATATTATACATTAATTACGTGGGCTGCTTCTTTGATTTCCACGAAATAAGAGAATCTCCAAGTTTTTACCATGTATCCAGTTATTGACCTTCTTGTGTTGTTTGGACATGATGCCCAATCTGAGTCACAGTATCCTGTGAGTTTTGTAACCAGTACCTCTTCTAAGCATTACTCCAAGTCCTGGGGATTTTTTAATATATCTCACTACCCTTAATGCTGCCTCCCAATGTGAAACCTTAGGGTGTTGCATGAATTGACTCAGAACTTGAACACTGAAACAAATGTCAGGTCTGGTAATTGTCAAATACAATTTACCAATCAATCTTTGGTATGCCGTAACATCTTCTAGCTCTGCATCATCAGATCCACCAGTGTGTTAATCAAACTCCACACTAGTCAATTTTTGATTGAATTCTAAAGGAGTGCTTACAGTCTTTGCTCCACTCAATCCAGTCTCTGAGATTAGTTGTAAAGCATACTTTCTTTGATTCAATAACAACCCTTCTTTGGACTTCAAGATTTCAATCCCCAAAAAATATTTGAGGCTTCCCAAGTCTTTCATTTTAAATTTTTTGTGTAATGTGTCTTTGGATTCTTGAACCATTCTGGAGCTATTTCCAGTTATCAAAAGATCATCAACATATACTAAAATCACAACCATTTCAGTTCCTTCCTTTCTAATAAAAAAAAAAGTGATCATGAACACTTTGAGAGTATCCTGCTTCCAACAATGCTTCAGTGAATTTAATATTCCATTGTCTGGAAGCCTGCTTAAGACCATAAAATGACTTCCTCAGCTTGCAGACCTTAGATTCCCCCTGTCCTTGGAAGCCTAGAGGAAGTGCTATGTATATGTTTTCAATTAAATCACCTTGCAAGAAGGCATTGTTAACATCCATTTGAGATAAATCCCAACCACAAGAAGCTGCCAGGCTAAGAACAGTTCTAATAGTAACCATCTTTGCAACTGGGGAAAAAGTGTCATGATAGTCAAGTCCTTCTCTTTGAGTATAACCTTTGGCAACTAGTCGAGCTTTGTATCTATCCACATCACCATTAGACTGATACTTTATCTTGTATACCCATTTTGATCCAATTGCTTTCTCACCTGGAGGTAAGTCTACAATTGTCCAGGTGTTATTATCTTCTAAAGCCTTAATCTCTTGTTTCATAGCATCAATCCACTTCTTATCTTGTGATGCTTCATGAAAAGATTGAGGTTCTACAACTGCTGAAAAAGCTTGTAAATAAGATTGATATCCTGAGGAGACATTGTCATAACAGACATGATTAGTGATTGAATGAGGACTGAATTTATGAGGCACAACATAATCTTTGATCCACACAGGAGGCTTGCTTGTTCTGGTAGTCTTTATGGATCCAACATTAATTGGAGGTTCATTATGAGAACTATGAGAACTTTCCTGCAGACCATCAGTGTTATTGGAAATCTCTTCACTATGAGTATGACATGGGTCCAAGTTTACATCATTACTAGCATCATCTACATTATCAAGAAAAGGTGCTAGCAAAGGACAAGGACCTGTATCAGCAGATTGCATGAGCTTAAAAGGAAACACTGTCTCTCTGAATACAACATCCCTTCTAATGAACATAATTTTTGCCTCAAGATTATATAGCTTATATCCTTTCTGTGTGGAAGAAAAACCCATTAAAACAGCTTTCTTAGCTCTGGCTTCAAACTTTCCACCTCTTGGTAAGATAGTAGCAAAACACAAACATCCAAATACTCTTATATGTTCTAGTTTTGGAGCCTTTTCAAACAACCTTTCATAAGGAGATTGTCCATTCAACACACCAGTAGGTAACCTGTTAATTAAGTAGACTGCAGTTTGTACACATTCACCCCAGAATCTACTAGGAACATGAGACTGCAATTTAAAGCTCTACTTGTGTCAAGTATATGCCTATGTTTCCTTTCAACAATACCATTTTGTTGTGGAGTATATGCAACACTACTTTGATATATAATACCAAAAGAGGATAACAATTCATTACTTGACTGTTAAAAACTCAGTTCCATTGTCAGATCTCAACACCTTTATTGCACAATCAAACTGATTACAACCATTGCTATAAAACTTCTCAAAACAACTACTACATCCTTCTTAGTTTTGCAGTAAAGAAACCCATGTAAATCTGCTAAAGTCATCAACTATAGTCAGAAAATATTATTTTTTCTATCATAAGTTGGATCTTTATGAGGTCCCCAAACATCTAGATGTACCAACTGAAACATCTTATTACTATGAGTAACACTAGAAGGGAATTTGAGTCTACATTGTTTTGCCAAAGGACAAATCAAACAATCTTCATGTACAGTCTCAACCAGTTTATTCTTCAATATATGTAGATGTTGCAATACTTTCAAAGAAGGATGTCCTAGTCTAAGGTGCCAAATTTTATGTTCTTCTGAGTTCTTGCTTTTGAGTGCTGCTCCAACAGTAGGTATTACTTCTTGTCTGAGAATATACAAGCCATCATTCTCCTTACAAATCCCAATCACCTCCCCAGTAAAGAGAGCCTGCATTACACATAAATCAGGATAGAAAGACACACTACATTTTAGATCCTTGGTTAGTTTAGAAATCGACAGCAAGTTGAACCTAAAATCTGGTACATGCAAAACATTTCTTAACTTGCAGTTCCCCAAAATCACTGCATCTCCTATATGTTTCACATGAATTTTATTTCCTGTTGGCACTTGCACTTTATTACAACTGGATTCTGATAATTTTCTACATTCACTCAATATACTTTCATAGCATGTAATCTGATGTGTTGCTCCTGAATCAATAATCCATCTCACTGCATTTCCACTATCATTAACAGTTAAAGGATTCATACCTGTAGCATTAGCCTCAGCCCTGCAGGTTCCTGTAGGTGAAAAAGGAGATAACATCTTAGTAACTTGCTCATATTGTTCCTTTGTGAAATAGCCTCCTAGAAAATAGAAGTTTGAAGCTGATCCAGATCCAGATAACTCAGAAGTGAAATTATTTGCATATGCTTCATTCACAGATCCAGATCCCTTTCTCTTACTCTTAAAATCTGCTGGAAATCCTACAATTCTATAACAACTTTCTCTGGTATGACCTTTGTACCACAGAGTGATCACAAACTAATCCCATCCTTCTACCTTGTGAATTCTGACCCTGAGTCTTCTTAGTATGCAAGTTGTTGTTCATATGATATTGTTCATCTGATTATTGTTCTTTGATTATTGAAATTATGTGGTTGAGCACTTCTTCCTACCATCATTGTGAGAGGTTCTTTACCTCCTTCTGTTTGTCCTAGCTTCCTTTGACTTTCTTCTTGTATAGCCATTGCATAGGCTTGGTTTACACTTGGAACAGATGGACTCAACAAAATAGAACTCCTCACTTGAGCATAACTCTCATTCAAACCTACCAAAAACTACAATAACCTTTGTTGTTTAACATGTTCAGAATGTGAACTTGATTCAACACAATCACAAGATGGAGAAGGTACCATTACATCCATCTCATCCTATAGATCTCTCATTTTGGAATAATAGGCTGTTACAGAATCAGTTCCTTGTGACAATATACTAATCTCTTTCCATAGGTGAAAAATCCTTGTCAAATTGGATTTATCAAACCTTTCCTTGAAGTCATTCCAGATCTTCTTCGAACTAGAAGCATATCTATGCTAGTCATCAACGCTGGTGCAACTGCTGCACTTATCCAAGATAAAAACAACTGCATCACATCTTTCCCATCTAACTGCCAGATCTCCCTTGTACGAACTCTTAACACATGTGCCATCAACAAATCCAAGTTTATTTTTGACTAGTAGTGCTAATCGCATAGATCTGCTCCACACACCATAATTCTCTGGTCCTGTGAGCTTCATAGGAATCAAGGCAACACCAGGTATGTCTGATGCTTGAAGATGAAGTGGATGGTTGTGATTCGACTGAGGACTATCTTCTACCTCTGTACTCTGTGATTCCACCATTGTTGCAGCTTCAACAATTGCAGAAATTATAGATTCAAACCTTTAGAAATCCTTTGATCGATGCTCTGATACCATGTAAAATTAGGTCTTAGGCCTAACTCACACCCCAAAAGCTATCTCAAAAGGAGGAGGATTGCCCATGCCTTATAAAGAGTCCACCCATCTCATTAATCATCGATGTGGGACTTTTTGTCATTCTTTAACACCCCACCTCATGCCCAGTGCTTCGCATCTGGTGCATGGGCAATTTTAATTTTGGGGACCCCAACATCGGGTGAGAGGGGCCCTGCTCTGATACCATATTAAGTTTGTGAATTCACACAAAAACAGAAACAGAAGAAGAAGAAGAAAGAAGAAACGCAGAGACAGAGTTTGCAGGGAGAATTTGGAAGCAATCTATCTTCCTCTTTTTCTTATTGATCATCCATTGCACATCTATACTTCATCATCTATATATAGAGGATTACAATTGCTGTTAGTTTGTTACCAACTAACTCTTCAACTAACTTTGATAGCATAACAAAATCCTAACTGAAAAATGGAAAGCATGTGACAAGCATGTGACTCTAACTAACACATGTGACTCTAACTAACATTTGAACTAACCAATCATAAAACTACACCTCATCATATCTACATTTCAATAGTTTTATTCACGACTTAAAGACATCTAGTTTCCAAAAAGAAAAAGAAATATATGTTTTCTATTAGTGTTAGGAGAAAATAAATAGGAATATTAGTAATAAGTCATTTTCTAGGAGTTCTATTTTTTATTTTTAAGAATATATTTCAGACATTATTTCAGTCTCCTCGCGTCGTCGCTCGCTTGGCCTGACTTCGACTTCGCCAAATGATTGATTGATTGTTTTTTAGGTTTATTTAATCAATCACATTAATTGTTTTTTTAAAAAAGTAATTCATAATGTTAATTAACGGAGTTAATTTCGCGTAACAGGATTATTTTGGAAAATTTGTGTAATGGTAAAGTTACTTAGAAGGGACATGTTCCTTCCGAAAATACACTTTTTTCCCAAAGGCACAAATGTTATGAAAATACATATCTTTTCTGAATAAGTGTGTTCACACTCTTGTCTGAACGGTGAGTTCACACTTGTTTTTCATAGAAAAGTCTGGTAATAATAGGGTAAAAACAGTGGAAGTAGTAGTTCTGCACCATTGCCCGTTGACAGAAAAACATCACGAGAGCTTTAACCATCGATAGAGAATTAAGTATTGAACTCAAGAATAAGATTACATTCTAAGGGGGTTCACTTGAATCAGTTAAATTGGTGGTGATTGAAAAACGACTCTGATTTTAAACCAGCAGAAGGAAGATGTTTAATCCCAAAAAGACAGATGAGTAATCAGTTTCTAAGGCCTGACGAAGAACAATTTTTGAATGAGACTAATAAAATGTGTGATGTTGATTGAGCCTTTTGCAGAAAAAAGGTGAAATTGTTGGGTTTTATTTGCCCTGATTTCTTACCATAAATAGGTTTTCCTTTTAGGAAAAGGTTTTGCATTGACTAATCCTTTTTTTGGTAGCAAAAGGTTTAGGACTTTATAAATAGAGGCATGTTCCTTCTAACTTAATCAACATTCACAATGTAGTCTTAAGGGCTTTGAGTGTTTTGGTTAGGGGGAGAATTTATGGGTCACAAGCTTGATACGTTATCACTTGTGTGAACCTCCCATGTATTCCGAGTGAATTGGTTGAGGTTGTTTTTCTCTGTATTTTGTACTCTCATATTTATAGTGGATTGCTCATCTCCTTTGTGGACGTAGGTCGATTGACCGAACCACGTTAAATCTTTGTGTCTTTTGGTATATTCTCGTTGTCTTCTTACTCGTGGTCTTTCGAGGTTTGCTTTGATAGCTTCCGTATTTACACCTGCTTATTTTTGGTCTTAACAAGTGGTATCAGAGCCAGATTCAATGATGGAGGCAGGTTCAGTGGTTCGATAATAGATGATTGTACCAGGTTAGAAAGAGGTGTTCATCTTGGCGGGTGTAGTTCTAGCCACAACCTTTTTGACAGTAATGAAGATTTTGTCGGAGAAATTGTTTCAGAGAGGTTCTTTGTGTTGAGACACAAATTTTGCAAAGGAGATTATGGAGAGGAGAAGCAAGTTGTTGAAGATTAAGTAAAAAAGGTGGACAAATTTATTTTGTCAGAAATTCAGGCCAAGGGGGAGATTTGTTGGGTTTTATTTGCCCTGATTTCTTACCATAAATAGGTTTTCCTTTTAGGAAAAGGTTTTGCATTGACTAATCCTTTTTTTGGTAGGAAAAGGTTTAGGACTCTATAAATAGAGGCATGTTCCTTCCAACTTAATCAGTATTCACAATGTAGTATTAAGGGCTTTGAGAGTTTTGGTTAGGGGGAGAATTTATGGGTCATAAGTTTGATACGTCATCACTTGTGTGAACCTCCCATGTATTCCGAGTGAAATGGTTGAGGTTGTTTCCCTCTGTATTTTGTACTCTCATATTTATAGTGGATTGCTCATCTCCTTTGTGGACGTAGGTCGATTGACCGAACCACGTTAAATCTTTGTGTCTTTTGATATATTTATCGTTGTCTTCTTACTCGTGGTCTTCCGAGGTTTGCTTTGCTAGCTTCCACGTATACACCTGCTTATTTTCGGTCCTAACAGAAATCAATCTGAGAAAATGGAGAATGGGAAAGCAAGTTCAAGTTATGTGTTGGTTAAACTCTTCCATTCATGTTCTTTTCGAGTTTGTTCTAACACAAGCAAGTGGATATATTCATCATGTGCGTCTTTTTTTTATGATGAATGACTGCTAGTTTACCCTTCACCTCTATTAACTCATAATGGCACCATAAAGTTGCATTATTCCCCAATACAATGAATTTGAAAATTTCATACTTAACATCAAATCCAGCTATAACATATTCATTATGGAGAGCAAATTTATAGATAACTCCATTGATATAAACCACGGGTATCGTGAACACATTATGAAGGAAACTTTTAACCTCTCTCCATGATCCGTTTATGTCTAAAGCGAAAATCCATTGCTTTATGTAACATCCTCCAACATGATTTGTCGTCGCAATAATTTTGTACTTCTTTTCTTCAGGCTCAAACCCAAACGAATAATAACAAAAGAAGAAAATCATCATTTAGGCCGAGAAGAAATTGTACTTCTGTTGTAATTCTTCGAAAATCGAATGACATGTCTCTCTTCCATTCTCTTTTTAGAGAATGCTCTAGAATCCACAAGTCGAAGCAGTTGTTTATCATGTGATAATTCACAATAGCTAGGTTTCCGTTCACCTATATCAACTGGTATCGCACAGCCAGTGAGATTCATTCCACAATGTAATCATTTTGAATTTTTCAGATTTAACATCAAATGCTGCAATAAAAGATTTGTAAGCACTATTAAACTGATAGATAACTCCACTAATGCAAACATTAGGCTTATTGTATAGAAGAGAAGGGAAAATGCTTTGCGTCTTTCTCCACGATTCATCTATGCCTAAAGTAAAACTCATAGTTTAGATCCTTTAGATCAGCCGCATAAAAAAATATCCCATCATGGAGTAACAGCTTTGTTCCACTGGAACGACGACATCTATGGATATTCAAAAAATCTGATTCGAATATCAGATAATTACATTATCCAGAAATACACTAGAAACACATTAATGATTTAAAAGGAAGACATGAGAATATTTTAAAAATTACTTCATCAGGAATTGAGAATTTCATCTTCTCCATAGTTTTTAATGATATCATAAACTCACTTTTTACCTCTCCACACGTTTATTTTTTTCATGGTGAGTGTGGATTGGGGGTTTAAATTGTCTATAGGTTCAAAATTGAAATGTTTAATTAATCAAAACGTCAAAAGTGTTATTAATAACCATTTAGAAAGGTGTTATTCAATTTTAGAAAGAAAAATAAAATAAAAATGGATATAAAATCAAATTTCTAACATCACTAAGAGGTATACGCAATCATCGTCGCATTGTAAGATACTTCGGATGTGGGTTCACACATATATTTAAATAAAAATATTAAAAATATAATATTACTATATATGATTTCGAGAGAGAAGCATTGGTTCACGTGAACTGGGTGACCCCCTCCTGCATACGTTCCTGTGTACAGTTGAAAAAGTGAAAAAACTAATTTTAAATTTTCTTTAAAAAATCATGTATTTGATGTTTTTTACACATAAATTATTTTTTGACTTCTTTGATTATTATTCTTTTGAGTTTTTTTTTCTCTTATTCATTAGTGTTAAAATAGGAGAAATAAAAAGAAAGAAGTATAAATGAAGAAAGTTTTAAAAGTTCCAAAAAAAAATTGAGATTATATTAAACCTTAGTTTTATATTTGTAAGAAAAAATGGGCATTTTTAGCCCCCAAGGACGCCCCTTTTATTTAGGTCTAAAACCCTTCAAATTTTCTATTTATGACTTATTTATCAAAGAAAAAAAAAATAAAGTATACGTTTTCTATTAGTGTTAGGGGAAGATAAAAAGGAAATTATTACTAAGTCATATTTAAGAGTTCTATTTTCCATTAATGTATTCAAAAAATTAGTATATGCTTTCTATAAGAATTAGGAGAAGATAAAGTGAAAATTAGTAATAAGTTATTTTCTAGGAGTTTTCGGATTTTTTTTTTTTTTTTTTCTCGTAATTTTCTCTCACAAAGTTGATAAAATAATAAAGAAAGTGATGAAGTTTTGGTTTATGGATGAAACATTGATGTGATCATTTCTTGTTGTACGATCTATCAACTAAACATATGTTTGAAGTATCTATATATACAAATCACACTAGATACAGACAAGATACATATATTCATGAGATATCATATACATAGGAGAGTGGCGAGCGAGATGTTATGAAGACGACCGATATTTCTTATATGTCCCTAATATATACGAATTCATATGGACACAGTCACAAATAGGTTGGGCAAAGGAACGGGATGTATCAGTAGTTGATTCGATATTGTTCTGGTTCGTTCCGGTTCGATTGCCTACGGGGCAGAACGGACATCCTGAACCGGGACACGAAACGGAACAGAACCACGGTACCGGTACCGGATTATTTTGATTTATTTTTGTTCTGGTCCGGTACGATCCGATTTTGATTAATTAAATATTTATTAATTAATTTATATTATATCTTTATAAATTATAATTTAAATTTTATATTAAATAATAAATACTACCCAAGTAACCCAACTACCCCTTATTAGTATTACATTCGAAACTTAGTTTAAACAGAACTCTTCCTAGAAGGTGGCTGCGTAAACTCTGCACTCTACTAATAGTTCTAAATTGAAATTGTAATTTGTAATACAAATTTAAATAAATTAAATTGATATTTTTTAATTTGTGTAATTATTTTATCCTTATTTTTATTTATTTTTTTAAAATTACAAATTGCATTTATTTAAATTACAAGTTATAAATATAACTTATAAATTATAACATAACTCATCTCTATATATATATATATATATATATATATATATATTAGATATATATATATAGTATATATATATATATATATATATAGTATATATCTAATATATATATATATATAGGAGGATCATAGAAGAGGTGATGTGACACCTCTCTATGGCATCCATTCCTTTTTTTTTTCTTTTTTTCTCTCTTTTTTGACATGTTTTCTTTTTTCTTTTCATTAAATAATTTGTTTATTAATTAAAAAAATTCAAACATATTTATTATTGTAATTATATATGAGTTACAAAAAAACCTCCATCTATTGATATTCTCACTTAAATAGCATGTCTTTTCAATTTCCTTCTAACTATTTTATGGCTTATTCAATCTATAAATACCAATCATCTATAGAGATGTTGAATGTTCATTTTCATTTTTTTCATTCTTTCCTTTTAGTAGTATAGGTTTTTAATTTTTTTCTTCATCTTTTTATTTATCAATCACGTACATATTTAAAAAAAGACATAGAAAAGATGATGTCACAAAATGACCTTCACTTTGATGAAGATCATAGATATATTCTTCAAAGATTCATCACATTATTTGGTATAAGTTCAACAAAATTAAGAAGGAAGCATAAGTATCTTGGAGATTCCGGAAGATAGAGTCATAGTAGCATAAATTTATAAATAAAAAGAGATAATTTATAAACTTCAAAAGATTTAAATCTTGAAAACTTAATTAGATTTAACTTGCAAACTTAATAGATAAAAAAATTAAAATATATATTTAAAATAAACTTAAGTAAAGAATTACATTATAAATTTAAAAACTATTAAATTATACTTAGAAAAATAAAAAAAATGTTCATATTTTCATAATGAAAAAATCATTTTTTGAAATAACTAGATGTGTCATCCCGTTTATCCCATCCCATTCCATTCAGGTCCGTTCCGGATCCATCCCGGTATATAGTGGGATGGGACAGAATCGAATATCCGTCCCAGTAATATCAATCCGGTTCATCCCGGTACCGGACAATGAACCGATCAACTCGCTCTGTTTTGATTCGGTACCGGTTCGTTCCGATCCAATGGTCCCATTCTGGTCCGTTGGTTCTGTTCCGATATGTTGCCTAGTATTAGTCACAATTACACCTAGTTGTAATCTCACGTATATCGTGATACATGTATTTGAACTTATTTGAACGCACCAAAATCTACTAAGATTTGCAATATTAAAAATTAGAGTATAACTAAGTAATCAGCTTCTAAATTAGTGAAATTTCTATAAGTTTCATTTTTTTTTCATTTTATAGAGGTGTGTGGAACTTTAGAGATGTTGTTGGCTACTGGAATGATTAGCCCAACAATGATCAAAAGTAGTTATTTCGATCGATAATTATTATCATTGCAAAGTATTGCAAGTCCAAATTGATGAATAGTCTAACAAGGGTCAAAAGTAATGTTTTCAACTACTTCAATTACGCAAGATTATTGAATATTCAATTTAGAGTATTTTCTTGTGTTTGATATTTCAGCAACATACTATTTACATTCAAATACTTAATTGATGAATTTATGCAATAAACAAAAATAATTATTCGCTATTAATGTAATATTTCTTGAAATGTCAAAAAAACATAGATAGTTTATATAGTAAGAGAATTTCATATTTCAAATTGTTTACTCTTTAACTTTAATTTAACACATATTTTATAAGAAAATTTAAATTCAAGATACCATCTAAAAAGTTCTTCATGGATAATAATATTTTCACGTCTTTTTTTTATTAATTTATTTCCCTTTCTTTT
>JAKWIY010003052.1:4877667-4920494 GCA_027704805.1 Solanum corneliomulleri
CGTAGATGAAAAGAAAATTATTTTAATTTGTCAATTAATATTAAAAATAATTAAAGTCAATAAATAAAAAACAATAATTTTAAATTATTTTCGCTACGTCACGAATAATTTATCGTTATCCAATGCAATTTTTTTAGTATATGAATACTTGGATAGATAAGAATCTGATACCCAACCCCCCAATCTGCAGAGGGCTTAACTGTAATTATCGTAAATTCACAAGGGCAAATCCGTCACCAAAGTTTGTATAAATATCCTATTATTTTCTTCTTAATCCTTCCACAACAATCATCTCTGAAATTAGGGTTTCATCTCTAGTTTTTCTTCTTCAACAATCGTAATTTCTCTGTAAGTATTCTAAAAAAAACGATCAAATTTTGTTATATTTGGTTTAAATTGTTGATGAATTTGTTGCTGATTCGTATGTTTTTGTGTAGGATTTGATAATCTTGGAGGTTGATTTTAATTTGTTCAGAAAAGTCAGATTCAGAAAAAATCTGAGAATTTTGATAATTGTGAGTATTCTATTTGTTCCTATAAATATCTCAATTGTAATTGTTATTTTTTGGCTTTAGGGACGTCTTAATTCGATATAAGGCGTTTTTGTTTAGAAATTATATAATGTTGTGTATGTTTAGGCGTTGTGTGTATATTCTAGACCATTATTTGGTGTATTTTGCACTTGTAGATTTGATTTTTTAGGGAGTCGGTATAGTTTTTCCACGTAGATAATGTAATTGATTAAATTTTTGAGTGTTATGCACACTCATATTTTGATAGAAGAAATTTATGACTATAATTTGACTAAATATTGAATGACTGTCAAAATATTGAATTCTTTATGCTTCTAAATATTGAAATTGAATGACTATAGTCATAATTTGATAGAAGAAAATTATGACTATAATTTGACAATATTGAATGGCTATCAAATTATTGCATTTTTTATGCTTTTAAATATTGAAATTGAACGACTATAGTCATAATTTGAAGGAGTAGTTTATTAGTAAAATACAGAAAAGATAATGATCTTGTGGATTGTAGAAATACTGAAGAAATTTAGTAATTTTAATTGAAAGGACTTCTCTTCAAATTAAAAGATTTTGAGCAAGATTTTCTTTTTAATTATATATACTTTGAACTAGCTGTGCTGTGTCGTGCTTTTTGTTTCTTTAGGGCCAATGCAGGTAAACTTTATGTAAAATTCTTTCTAGTTGTGTTAACTTGACATTTTGTGTCTGTCATGAAAATAAACTTTGATCTGTTTGCCATGTTCAAAGGATGTTTGCTTTATATGTTGAGAAGTTTTAATGGAAGTATTAATAGTTTCTATGAGTATGATTTGCACTTTGTGAGGAATATTATCCTAATCTTAACACATGGTTTCTGGTAGAAGTAAATGGTACACAGTGATAGGAAGTTTACTTAACCAAACCTTGAGCTTAATTAACATTTTTCTCACACATAGGTTTGCTGCACTTATGTGCGTGCTTGCTCTCTTTTGTTCCCCCTCTCACTTGTTGATTGTAGGCCGAGACATCTGCTGCAAAACCTTTGTTGGCCAACTATCTCTCTCAGCAACTCTGTTTAGCTTTAATGGCTACTAAACAGCAAATTTTCATTTACTTTTTCCTGTTTCATCTCTTGGTATTACGAAATAGTGAGCAATTTAATGTGGTATTTGTTTGTCATACTACTCTGTAGTTTGTTGTTCATGGGGATTTATGTAATCCTTTACGTGCCATTTTAGAGTCCCACTAAAACTTCTGCTGTTGTTTGCAATTTATGGTTGTGGCTGTTTAGTTGCCCTTTTATCACGTCACCTTTCTCAAAAAAAAAAAAAAAACTTTATGTTAAGCTTTAGTTGTTTTATTGGCAGATTCAGGTGAATGATCTAATGGAGTCTAAAGGTGGGAAGAAGTCTAGTAGTAAATCCTCACTCTACGAAGCACCCCTCGGCTACAGTATTGAAGACGTTCGACCAAACGGTGGAATCCAGAAGTTCAAATCTGCTGCTTACTCTAACGTAAGTATCTGGATTTCGTTTGTTTTGGATATGAGCATTAAGATTTGTAATTCTGATTACTAGCACTTTCTTGTTTTTTACATGTGCAGTGCGCTCGCAAACCTTCCTGACATTCCTTAAGCTTCTATTCTAGTATAGCACGTGTCTCCTGACACAAAAAATCCCAAAAAGAGTTTCTTCTTTCAATTAGTTCGTGTTGAACCCGCACTCTTTTTCCCCCTCCTTCAACTGCTTTCTGCATTTGCTCTCCTTGTTTGTGGACAATTTCCTCTAAAAGATCATTAGTTGCTGGGAATATTTTTTCATCATGGAAGTGGCATTGCCAGTTTCTGCCATTGGTTTTGAAGGTTATGAGAAGAGGCTTGAAATTTCATTTTTTGAGCCTGGCCTTTTTGCTGATCCCGAAGGAAAAGGACTTCGATCACTGTCAAAAGCACAATTGGATGAGTTCCTAGGACCTGCTGAGTGCACCATAGTTGATTCTCTTTCTAATGAGTGTTTTGACTCCTATGTCCTTTCTGAGTCCAGCCTCTTCATTTTTCCTTACAAGATAGTCATCAAGACATGTGGTACCACAAAGTTGCTTCTCTCAATTCCGGTCATCCTGAAGTTGGCTGATACCCTTTCGCTCAAAGTACAAGCGGTGAAGTATACCCGTGGGAGCTTCATCTTCCCTGGCGCCCAGTCATTTCCTCATCGTCACTTCTCTGAAGAAGTTGCGGTCCTTGATAGCTACTTTGGAAATCTTAGTTCAGGCAGCAAAGCTGTAATTTTGGGCAGTCATGACAATCTTCAAAAATGGCATGTTTACTCTGCCTCTGCTGGATCGATTCAGACTAAGAACCCTGTCTACACTCTTGAGATGTGCATGACTAATCTGGAAAGGAAGAAGGCTTCTGTCTTTTACAAGACTGAATCAAGCTCGGCAGCTGAAATGACTATTAGATCCGGCATAAGGAAGATCCTCCCTAACTCTGATATATGTGATTTCGAGTTTGATCCTTGTGGTTATTCCATGAATTCTATTGAAGGAGCTGCGCTTTCTACTATTCATGTTACACCAGAAGATGGTTTTAGTTATGCTAGCTTTGAAGCAGTTGGGTATGATTTGAACTCCTCGAGCCTCGGGTCACTGGTTAGGAGGGTGCTCACATGTTTCCAGCCTGATGAGTTTTCTGTTGCTTTGCATGCTGATTATGTTGCTTGTGAGCTACTGGAGCGCATTTGCTCTTTTGACGTTGAGGGCTACTCTCACGCTGAGTGGAGCCCAGAAGAACTTGGTAAGGGTGGTTCTATTGTCTACCGGAAGTTCACTAGGAGTTCCCTCTGTGGATCTCCCAAATCTGTTCTGCAGGACTGCTGGAACGAGGAAGAGAAGAGAAACGAAGTAAAGGAGGTGTGTTGAGGGTTGTTTAGTTCAATTACCAGCGTCGTTTGCAGATGTTCTACTTGTTCGGTTGCGTTGCTCCTTTGTTTTCACCAAATAAATGGGCTTTATGTCCTTAGAATTAGTAACAAAAACTTTGAACTTAGTTTGCTCTTTTGCTTGTATATTGGATTATTATCGCATTTTGTTGTTCTCAAACTCGTTTGTTATTTGGTTATCCCTAATAAATGTGTGTTGTCCTGTGATTTTATGTTTCATTAATTGGCCTTTTTTATATTATGATATTGAAATTATGTCAATACGAACAACTTTTACAATTATTCAAGCAGATCATATATTTTATATTTAACAACATGCCCCGCGAAAAGGATCGAGTGCATGCTACAACGAGTTCATAGGACTTGGCGTTTGCACAACATCAGGCACCAGTGATTGGGTTACCTAAAGCATCCACCATCTCAATATTATAAAAAGACAGTAAACTGGACAAGGCAAATACTCCCCCTGCAACTGCTACTGAAAATATAGCCAGCTTGTGACATAATAATGCCATCTTTGGCTGATTTTCCTTCATGGATTCCGACGCCATCGAACCTGAGAAAGCAAACATGAGAGAAACAACAAATCCTTGAAAGAGAAGAGGCTTTCTAGTGAATATCACAGTTGGTACTAAATCTTCTTTTATCCTCTCAAATGGAAGCTGAAAAATTGCAATAGCTGTCAAAATGCAATTCTGTATAAAGCATCTTGAGTGCTAGTTGTGTGCCTGTGGGAAGAAATAGATCATCTTTGTTGTTCAAAGATTGCTTTGTAGAGTAATCATCACTTGTTACATTCATCCTATCGAAAATCTTGTGAAAAATAATTGATGAGTTAGTATAACTATGAATATTATTCAAGAAAATACCCCTCAAACATGTTATATATAATGGAAATGAAGGTGTAAGAGCAAAAAAATGTAGAAAAGGTACATGCTATAGAAAAGAGTTAGGCGTTTCTTGGTACTTTCGCTGTCACTATCACACATTTAAAAATCTAGCTTGGAAATTTCCACGAAATGGTTCATTTGGAAAATTATTTCTATCTGTTCACTTGACTAGTTCATTTAATCATTAAAAGTAAATATTTATTAGACTATTGCTGAACGACAAGACACTATTTTAGCATGAATTGACAAGATATGGGTAAATGTAGGGGTGGACATTCGGTATTTCGGTTCGGTTTCGGGTTTTTTTCTGGTTTTTTCAGTTTTTGATTTTTGTAAATTGTAAACCGAAAACCGAACAGAAATATTTTGATTCGGTTTTTATTAATTCTGTTTTTTTTTTGTTTTTTAATGGACCTGAAACGGCGCGGCTGCTTGATGGCGGACGGCGCGACTGCTGATTGCTTGATGGCAGAGGCGCGACTGCTGCTGGCTGCTTGACGGCGCGTCGGCTGCTGCTGCTGCTTCTGGCTGGTGGAAGAGGAGAAGAGGAAGAGGAGAAGAGGAAGAGAAAGAAGAGGAAGATGAAAGAGCCAAGAGGAAGATGAAAGACCAAGAGAAAGTCAGCAGAAATATGAAAGAGAGAGGAACAGCGCAATAGGCCATATGGTTTCTTTTTTTTAAAAAATTATTTAATATTAATAATTATTAATTAATATAATATAAATTATAGTATAATATTTTGATTTAAACTGAAATATCGAAAATCAAAATAATACGTACCGAAAATCGAACCAAAATACCAAAAAATACAAAAAAGTAAATCGAACACCGAACCGAAAACCGAAATCGAAATTCTAAAAAATTTCAGTTCAGTTCGGTGTTTCATTTTTCGGTGCTTATGCCCACCCCTAGGTAAATGATCAAACAACCATTTGACTCTGAAAACCACTTGTTTTTTCCTTTCAAAAAAAGAAAATACTTTTGATTTTTTTTTATTTACTCTCTCTCTTACTTTACTTTTTTTTTTCTTTACTACACTCATCAATTTTTTAATTTTATTTTGTTGATTCATTTGCAGTTCAAGATTTTATTTTGTTGTTAGATTTATACTCCCTCCGTCCCATTTTATGTGATACCATTTTCTTTTTGGTCAGTCCCAAAAAGAATGTTACATTTTCTTATATGGTAAAATATTTAAAGGTATAATTTCTATTTTACCCTTGTTGGTCCCACTTAATTTTTAATAGTACTTTAATAAATTTATGAGGAGAGAGAAAAGTGAATCCACTTTTGAAGTACAACTTGCTAAACAATGCAAAGTCTTCATTTATTTATTAAATTTGGTGCTGCGTCAAATGGTGCCAAATAAAATGAGACAAAGGGAGTATAATTTAAAAAGATGGATCCGAACAATCAGAATAGTCAATTAAATGAAGTATTGAATAATGTTTTGGGGTTAGATGAGGATGACAATTTGTTTTCCCAAAATCTTGAAGATTTCAATGGTGCATAAGATAGGCCTCAGAAAAAAAACATAAAATTTCTCATGACCTATAGACTTCAAAAAAACTAAAATATACCTAAAAGTGGGGACCTAAGCTTAGATTTGATCTCGTGACCTTTAAACTATTTGTTTAAACTTTAATCATTTGCGCTACAATAATATTCATTAATAATTACGAAAGGAAATATATTTATGCTCTTTCATATCAGTTGTGTATTGAACATCACAAGTAAATATAAAATGAAATATTATCAATAAATATAGTCCAATAACTATTAAAATGTGAAGATAAATTGATCAAAGATTGACATGTACCGTAATTATTTGTATTATCCAATTAAAATTTGATCATGCATATATAATTGCATTCAATTAACTTGTATTTGTGAGGGAGCATAACTCATGTAATACTTTATCAATTACATTTATTTTCATCATAATGATTCAACTTATAATAATGAAACATCTTTAATTTTTGTGAAACAATCCAAATATAAACTTTTACAATCTTATTTACAAAAAAAAAAATAAAATTAAAAATTATTTAAATCCTAAAAGTTTCAAATAATCTATTTTTTTTTTTAAAAAAAACTAAAATTGGGACATAACTGTCACGACCCAAAACGAGTCGTGAGTGACACCCACACTTAACCTCCTAAGTGCGCGAATCAAAGAATCTAAAATTCCCAACATATATCAATAATTCAACTATGAATACCAATATAATGTGGAAGATTAAAACTTATTGAAGTAACTAATTAAATAAACATCTAAAGTCTAACACTTATTATCCCCAAAATCTAAAAGTCATCATATCAAGGATATCTGTTCTCAATTACCAAGTCTAGAAGTATTGAAAATACCGAAATAAGTAAATAAGATGGTCCATGTCCGAAATTTAAGGATATCATGACATAAATGAGAGAATTCAGCACGAGCTAGAAATAATAGCTTACCCTGAAACTCTGATGTGCTGGAGATTATCTAGAGCTGAGGTTGAGTTGAAGTCGATGGTACACTTGTTGCACTTTACAAAAGAAAAATTAAGAAAATACAAGTAGAGGTCATTACAAGGAACACGGACTGAGTAGGTATCACCGCCAACCCAACATATAAACTAATATATATTGAATAATAATATAAAATCAACTACGATACTTGGCAAGTGGCAGACAACAAACAACATAAACCACTGCCAATAACACCATAGTAGGTACACAATCAATCACAATTATATTAACTTAATTCAAGATTCCTTTCCTTTAATGTTATCGTGTCGGAATGTGATACTCCGATCCCATATATCGTGTCAGAACGTGACACTTCGATCTTATAATATCATGTCGGAACGTGACATTCCAATCCAATAATACAGTGTAGGAACGTGACACTCGGATCTAATAATACAGTGTAGGAACGTGACACTCGTGAGTGACACCCACACTTAACTTCCTAAATGGGCGAATCAAGGAATCTAAATCCCCAACATATATCAATAATTCCAACAACCTAATCTTTCTATCATTATCTTTCTATCATTAATTGTTTCTGCTTATATTTTGACCAATCATCACATCTGCACTTAACACTTTTCGATTTTTCAATCAAATTCGTGTCGGTATAAAAAGGACTAACAATTAACCTCCTTATTCTTAAACACATACCAATATAATAATTTATTCATATGATCAACACTCTAATACTGAAAGTTGTAGGAAAAACTTTGCTAACCTGAAATGCTTCTTCAATTTGCTCTTGACAATCGTTCGACTCTTTTTTTTTTCTTTTTACAGATAAGTTATCACCCTAATTGTATACGTTAAAATTATAAAAGTGACCCATTATAAATTTTAAAGTTATCTTCTTTAATCACCAACTAAGCATATTATTAAAACTACCCCACTAATTGTAACTATAAATAGTCCAAAATATCCCTATAGAACCTATGAGAAATTATTTTATGCAATAAAAAGTTCTAGTACTCAAAACGACCAAAAGGGTCGTTACAATAACCTAGATTCGAACTCGTGAACTATAGACTATTCATTTAAGCTTTAACCGTTCACATTGCAATATCATTAGTTCATAATTACGAAAGGAAAGTATTTACTCTCTTCATATAAGTTGTTTAATGAATATCACTAGAGAATTTAAAATGTGATATTATGAATAAATATAGTCTAATAACCTCTAATACGTGAAGATAAATTGATCAAAGATTGACATGTATCATAACTAATTGTATCATCCGATTATAACTTGATCATGCATATATAATCACATTCACTTGACTTGTATTTATGAGGGAGCATAATTCATATAATGCTATATCTATTACATTTATTTTCATCATAATGATTCGACTTATAATAGTGAAAAATCTTCAATTTTTGTGAGATAATCCAAATATAAACTTTTACAATCATATTTACCAAAGTAATATAAAATTAAAAATTATTTAAATACTAATAGCTTCAAAGAGTCTCGTTTTTTTAAAAAAAATACCTAAAATTGGGACCTAACCTAGATTCGAACTCGTGACCTATACACTATTCATTTAAGTTTTAACCATTGGCGATGCAATAACATTCATTCATAATTACTAAAGGAAATTTATTTAGTCTCTTTATATATTACAAGAAAATTTAAAATGAGATATTATCTATAAATATAGTCTAATAACTCCTAAAATGTGAAGATAAATTGATCAAAAGTCGATCACATTCAATTAACATGTATTTGTGAGGGAGCATAACTCATATAATACTATACCCATTACATTTATTTTCATCATAATGATTCGACTTATAGTAATGAAAAATCTTCAATTTTTGTGAAACAATCCAAATGTAAACTTTTACAATCATATTTACAAAAAAGAAATTATTTAAATCCTAAAAACTTCAAAGAGTCTAATTTATTTTTCTTTACAAAAATACCTAAAATTGGGACCTAACCTAGTTTCGAACTCTTAAACTATAAATTATTCTTTTAAGCTTTAATTATTCGCGCTGCAATAACATTCAATCATAATTATGAAAGAAAATTTATTTTATCTTTTTATATCAGTTGTTTAATGAATATCACTAGAGAATTTAAAATGAGATATTATCACTAAATATAGTCTAATAACCCCTAAAATATGAACATAAATTGATCAAAAGTTGACATGTATCATAACTAATTATATTAGACAATTGACTTGTATTTGTGAGGGAACATAACTCATATAATACTATATCCTTTACATTTAATTTCATCATAATGATTAGACTTATAATAATGAAAAATCTTCAATTTTTGTGAACAGGATCCAAATACATACTTTTACAATCTTATTTACCAAAAAAATAAGAAATTAAAATTATTTAAATCTTAAAAGCTTCAAAGAGTCTAATTTTTTAAAAAATATACTTAAAATTGGGACCTAATCTAGATTCGAACTCGTGACCTATTGACTATTCATTTAAACTTTAACCATTCGCGTTGCAATATCATTCAGTCATAATTACGAAAGAAAATTTATTTAGTTTTGCTATATCAGTTGTTTAATGAATATCACAAGGAAATTTTTAAAATGAGATATTATCAATATATATAGTTTAATAAACCTTAGAATGTGAAAATAAATTGATCAAAGATTGACATGTACAATAACTAACTGTATTACACAATTATAACTTGATTATGCAGATATCATAATTTGTGTGTTCGTTGATAAAAGATTGAACATTGTTTTTTTTAGGATGAATTTTTCATTCTATTATTTAATTCTTCACTTGTTAGTATTCATGTGTTTTTCTTTATAATAATCAAATTTTATTGCATTTACTTCGTAGTTTAATTTTGATAGTGTTGATAGTGCATTTTCTTGTTGATATGACTCGTAATTTAATTAATTATTTATTTATATCAAATATTAACAAGATATCATAATATATCGTCGTTAAATCTTTAACATTGTAAGAAAATAATAAAATTGTTCGAAATAAATTATCATCTTTCTTTAAAATGATTAAATTCTTAGATAATGTGTAATTTATTTTTTTGAAGGATCCTATATAGATGTACCTTATCAAAATTTTATAGTATCATATATTTTTGAGAAATCCACAAAAATTAAATAGCAAGAAAAATAAAAAAAAAGTTAGAGATAAGTGTCAAAAACACACCTAAACTATTCACTTTTTTTGAGTTTCATGCCTAAACTATTGAGAGTGTAAGTTTCATACCTAAACTATCACATTTTAGTTTGAGAAACACACCTCAGTGGCATGACATTCCACATAAATAAAATATTTACCTAGATAAAAATTGAATGATAAAATATTAGTATTAATTAAAAATTAAAGATTGAAGTGTTACTATCCATATAAAAAATTAAATTATTTTTCTTACCCCACTCCATCACCTCCTCCACATATCCCCCCCCCCCCCGCCCGACAATCCCCATCCTTTTTTTTTTTAAAAAAAATCATTTATAAATATATTCTTAAAAGATTTCATACTTCATCCTCCCCCTCCCTTCCAAACCCACCCCCGCTCCCCGTGATAGAAATTGATGTTATTTTATTTACAAAAATAAAAAAAACTACCCCATCCTATTTAATCACCCGCTCCTAATTTTTATTTTTTTACGTTCTTCTCATTTTGTGTTAGATATGCACGTACATATATTTTTAGAAAAAAATTCTACTAGTATACCGAATATAACTAATAAATTTTAAAAAGTCCTGTGGAGGCAAGAAAAATTATTTTTGATATGTATATCTAAACATTGAATTTTTTTTTGAAAAGCCGAGGGTTAAGTGAGATGAGTAGAATTATTTTTTTTTAAAAATAAAATAATATCTAAATTAGTATTTAAGGATGAAGTAAACAAAAACGAATACTTTTATAAAAGAATTTTAAAGAAAATAAAAACTTTAAAAAATGGACGGGTTGGGATTTTTTTTTTTGGGGGGGGGGAGTGGAAGTGATGGCATGGGGTAAGAAAAATATTTTATATTTTATTTTATGAAGAAAATATAATTTTTTTATAATAGTTTTTTAATTTTTAGTTTTAACTAATACTAATAATTTGTTTATCTTTTGTCAAGGTTCAATGTGTTGTCAAGGTTCAATGTGTTGTCCATGTGGAATGTGATGTTGAAATTCTTTAAAATGAAAGAGAATGTATTTCACATGCCATGATGAGAGTGATATAAAAGAAATAAGTGTGTTTCTCAAACTAAAAAACAATAGTTTAGGTATGAAACTCAAACTTTCAATAGTTTAGGTATGAAACTCAAAGTTAATGTATAGTTTAAGCGTGTTTTTGACACTTATCTCAAAAAGATAAAGTGATGAAAAATTTCAACTAGCTTGAATTTCAAGAATAATAGATATCGTATAAATTGACGGAAAGAATATGTATTTATATAGGTATTTATGGATGCTTTCTGTTTTTTTTTTTATTTTCATGAGATTAGTACCAAAACTTATATAATTGTTTGTCAAAACATTTATGCTCTTTGCGTTATATTTCCTTTTTGAAATTAGTATCAAAATTTATGCTACTTTTTTTTTTTTACAAATTTCGTAAGAAATCATAAATAAATAGTTTTGCTAACTTACATTTAATTTTTTAAAATTTATAAATTTTATTTACACTTACAAAAAAATGTTATAATAAAATAAAAAATTGTAAATAATTTTTTTTTGTAAATTTAAAATAATTCTAACTATTTTTAGTAATATAAATAATTAATTTTAAGATGGAAAATAATATTAAAATATTAGAAATGGAATGAATATGTTCTTGTTGAATTTCATATTTTCCATGAATAAAATTATATAAGTAGAGAAATTTGGAACATTAATTTCATAACAAAAGTGAGAGAAAAAGAACTAAACAAAAAGTAAGAAGAGAAATAATCGTTTGAAGAAGAGAGAGAAAAATGAATTTGGGTCATTTTCTGAAATAGGACTCAACAATTTCCATATGACACAATATAAATGGAGCCTTATAAACCTCAACCGCTTTATGAGGCTCTATTTATATTGTGTCATGTGGAAAGTAATGACCCAAATCCATTTTTCTCTCTCTTCTTCAAACGATTATTTCTCTTTCTTACTTTTTTTTCTTAGACTTTTCTTTTCAAATTAGTGTTCCAGATTTCTCTATAAGGGTTCAACTGACAAACGAAGCCAAATACAAGGACCTCCCAGGTCATTCCGCATATATATTAATACTAAGTCTTTTAAATAAAATGCGGAAAACTGTAATACTATCCTAAGATTTAGTGTCTTAAGTATAGGAATTTCTAAACTACGAGGCAAGTTTAGAACTAAATATCAAATCTAGACGTTAGAAATATCCCGTCAGGACACTAATAATATAATAACTAAGACATAGTGGGAGGTGGGGGACACAAACTTCATGACTTTTAAAAAATTTGATGTC
This sequence comes from Solanum corneliomulleri, assembly GCA_027704805.1. Classification (NCBI taxonomy): domain Eukaryota; kingdom Viridiplantae; phylum Streptophyta; class Magnoliopsida; order Solanales; family Solanaceae; genus Solanum; species Solanum corneliomulleri. Next base: position 4,889,958 of record JAKWIY010003052.1, read on the forward strand.
GTTTGCAAGAATTCCTTTTAAAATATCTTTATTCAATTGGAGACTTTGAAAACAAAGACTTCTAATTGGAGAAGTTCTTGTCAGGAATAAGATGAGTGATGGGGTAGTGTATAGTTGTTGTAATGATGGAATTGTGGAGACTATTGAACTCTTGTTTATTAGATGTTCCTTTTCTAAATCTATATGGAGTTATTTTGCAGGAACATCAGGAGTAGATAGTCCTTTCTTGCAGTTGAAAGATATTGTGTATAAATGGTGGAATGTAGATGCTTTTGCTAAACTTAAACCAGTAATAATGGTATTTGTTGGCATGTGTGGAAAAGAAGAAATGCCTTGAAATTTGATGATTCAATGTCTTATCTAAGTATGAAAGGAGGAATAACAAAGAATTTGATTTTATTAGCTAATTAGTTGTATCCATTGATGTATAATTTGCCTTATAATTGGCCTGAATTGGTTAGATATTTGACATAATATACTCATAGGATTAGATGTAAAGTGGTCTATTAGAAATTATCTAGACAAAACACATTCAAATGCAATACAGATGAAGCTTTAAAAGTAAACTGAGCACCAATCTCTTCGAATTTTATATTAACGAAGATCAAGACAACTTTGTGTATGCTAAATGAAATGTGGTTGGGATATCAAACAATCTAATAGCTGAAGCAGTCACTATCAAACTAGGGCTGAATAATTGTAGGATCCACAATTTATTCCTTTTGATTCTAGAAACTTATTCTTTAGCTGCTTTGAAAATGGTAGGAGGGGCTTGGCATATACCTTGGGAGGTTACAATAGAGGTCAGAATGACACAGGTCTTGAAGAAAGGGCTGGAGGTGGCCATGGTACACAGAAGGCAACAAACCGTCAGATTTTATTGTTTCTTTTGTAGGTATAGATTCTATAAGTTATTATGGTTTCCAAGAGTTACCTACTGAAGCTAAGACTTTACTAAACATGGATAAACGAAGACTCGTAATCTAAGTATTAAGGAAGATTCATAATGCAAAATTTTCCCCAGATAGCTGATACAAATCAGAACATACAATACGCATACAATATTTTCTCAAGTTTAAGTACATATAGTACGCAAACAATACTCTACAGATTGCGATATAACAAGTTTTAATCACATTTGAAGAGACAATGATAAATTGCAATGAGAAAGATATAAAACATGAAAAATACCTAATAAGGCTGCAGTAATTTCGTCGCGAGGCTTTCAATAGTGGTATTAGCTCCTTGATGGGCTCAACCTGTCAAATTTAAGTGATGAAGGTTGCAAGATCTTTGAAATAGATGTGTGCTGCACAAAAGATGTTTAATTTTACAAAGAAAGTGAGGCATTCACCTGCTTCGAAGCTTCGATTCAAGAATCCTAAGTTTGAGAAGTCTCTGATGGGGATGATTTCATGATGTTGGTAAGACTAGGTGACGTCCGAGATGAAATACACCCCCAACTCGATCTATTGCTGGAGTGGTTTTATGTCGCTGGAGAATGCTTGTTGGAATGGGTACGATGATGATGGACGATGAGGGATGATGTTTCTGCGATATGCTTTCCTCTTTTCCCCTTTCCTTTTTTGTCTCTGTTATCTTGTTTTCTATTGAAATCTTTATAGGTGTTGGATCGGTTCCTCTTTGGGCCTAGTCCTCTGTAATGTGATTCAATAAACTGGGCTTGCCCAACTTTTAAATTAAAAAAAAAGATTATGTTCTTTTTGATTAAAAAAATGGACTAGTCCATCCTGTCTAGGCTAGGCCATAGAGACTTTGGATTCGAACAGCTAGGTTGGGTTGACCCATTTTTTTGTGGGACAGAAAACATTCAATGCAACCCATTAGTACGTGGATTGCGGACTATGTCGGGTTAGCCCACTTCTTTTAAAAGTCTTTTTTTTTGTAAAAAATCTATAATTTAAAAAAATTAGAAGAAATATCAGCAAGACAAGACAATATTACATGGTGTTAGGATTATTTTTTGTTAACAAATCTACAATTAAAATAATCATTACAAGGCTTATTAAGTTTGACTTTAAGTAAAAATATAACTAGATAAATAAAAATATTAATCTAATTATTTTCGAGTGATCAAATAAAACACAAAAAATATGATAAATTCAACCATTAAAAAGTAAAAATGAACTCTTCAAAAAATATTGATGAAGCTTATGGTATATCCAACATCAACACAGCATTTTTATCAAACATATATGTATCAACTTTTGGAAAGGTTAATAAAACATCTTTATTTTCAACTACGTTTATAGTCAACTTCAATCAATTAAACTTTAAAAACAAGTAAATTTAAGAACTACATGAATAATATTTATGGAAAACTACACAAAATACACACAATTGTGAAACAATTCAAAACAAATTAGATCCAACCCAAACTATTTACCCTTAATGAACTCATGACCCAATCTATTTACCTGCCTACCCCACTTTCTCTTTCCTTATTTCACACATGATGCCAACATCATTACTATTGAATTAATCATTTGTAATACTCTTTTGGTATATTGATCGATATTTTATAGTATTGACTTAATCTTATGTGATACTCCATCAGTATATTGATACAATTTCAATATCATATAAGGCTGAACTTAATTCTCTGTAATACTCCTTCGGCATATTGATACTTATCAGTATCATATAAGATTGAGATATTTTTTTTAAATAAATAAATAAGAAACAATTAAGAGAAATTTATTAAAGTCATAACCTAAATTTAGTATAAAATATATTCTTTGTGATACTTCATCGATATATTGATATCATACTGATATCATATAGGACTCGACTTAATCATCTATAATAATCCATTAGTATATTTCTACTCTATCAGTATCATATACGATTGGACTCTTTCTAAAAATAAATAAAAGATAATTAAATGAAAATTATTAAAGCCACAATCTTATTTATTAAACACTAATTGACAAAAATATATACATTTATATTTTTAAAATTAAAATATTAAAGAATTGAATAACATCAATGATACCCCGTCAATATGTAGATATACCGTAAGAGTATCATAGATGATTGAGTAATCTATCGAAGAACTGAAGCAAATCTCAATGAAAACATTGTTATGTTATTTTTTGATGCCACCATAGTATGTCATACTTTGAAGGTATCAAGAAGGAAGAGTAATCATTCAATGACGATACTCAGTTACTCTTTGACACAATCAAAGTATATGCATCTACTGTAATATACTGTGATACAATCAAAGTATATATTTTTGTATGTAAACACCATAATAGTGATGAAATATTTAGTGAATATGAAAGTGATGATATGGTTATTGATGAAAATGATGAACAATCGGCCCAATGTAACAAAGTCACGTGCTTTATCTACTTCACGATGTATGGAATGATTTTTTTGCACTCACTCCGAACTACCATATTGTTGTAGTGTTATAGACACTACTTGTTATTTGTTGCAACAAAGATCAAATGACTTTATGTCACGCCCCAAAATCTGGACGCGACTGACACCCACACTTACCCTCCTATGTGAGCGAACCAACTAATCTAACCATTAACATTTCAATGTATATCAACAGAAAATAATGCGGAAGACTTAAACTCATTAATAAAAACCAATTCAATAACTGTTAAAATTCAACATCTATTATTTCCCCAAAATCTGGAAGTCATCATCACAAGAACATCTATCTCAAATTACTAAACTAAGAATGTCTAAGAACAAAAATAACTAAAAAGCTAGTCCCTGCCGGAAGTTCAAGGCATCAAGACATGAAGAGGGAGATCCAGTCCAAGCTAGAAGCATTAGCTCACCCTGAAATCCGGTATACTGATGACTGGCTAGAATTACTGTTAAGTTGAAGATGACAGAACGTTTGCTGCACTCCACAAATAACAAAGAAAGAAACAAACAAGTTGGGGTTAGTACAAAACACGGGTACTGAGTAAGTATCATCGGCCAACTCAAAATAGAAAACAGTATATATCAGTTAATATCATAAATCAACTATAATACTCAACATGTAGCAACAACAAGTACTAAAATCATCAATAAGTACTAACAAGTTCATCCATGAGGACTCAAGCCTCAATATCATACTCATTTGGGAATTAGGTTCATTACATTGAGTATATTAACATTCTTCAAGATTCATTGTATTTCTTCCTCTTGTGTCGGTACGTGACACTCCGATCCATATTCTATCCTGGTGCCGGAACGTGGCACTCCGATCCTCATTCTATCCTGGTACCGGAACGTGGCACCCGATCCATATTCTATCCTGGTGTCGGAACGTGACACTCCGATCCTCATTCTATCCTGGTACTGGAACGTGGCACCCGATCCATATACTATCCTGGAGTCGGAACGTGACACTCCGATCCTCATTCTATCCTGGTACCGGAACGTGGCACCCGATCCCCTAATTCATCAAGCCTTCTTTTATACTAAGGCATCATCAATCTCATTATATAATTTATCAAGCCTTCTTTTACACTAAGGCATCATCAATCTCATTATATAATTTATCAAGCCTTCTTTTACACCAAGGCATCATCATTAACAAGTGAATTAGGGTTTCTTTCAAGATTTTGGATTCAATAACTTCATCATGCTTATTTTATCACAATCACATAATCACAATCATGCAAGCATACAATTAAGCATATAGAAGGGTTTACAATACTACTAACACATATTATTCGCTATTAAGAGTTTACTATAAGATAGCACAAACCATAACTTACCTCCACCGAAGAATTGAATTCAAACAAGCAATTTCCCAAGCATTGTGTTCTTCCTCTTCGATCGATTCCTCTCTCTCTATCCTTGTTCTTTCTCTTTTTCTTATTCAAACCCTCTTTCTTTTACCCTAATTAGCATATAATTAAGAATAAAAGATGGCAATAATGACCCACTAATTAACTTAAGGTTACCTCTTTTAACCCCCAAGTAATTAGACTTATTAATATTAACCCACTAACTTTATAATTAAGGCAGGAATAGTCAAAAATGTCCCTTAAAACATGTAAAGAAATCCGACCCAGACTGGGATTACGCAACCTGTGACGGGCCTTCGTGCCTGCGACGGTCCGTCCTGCAGGTCGTCGCAAAGTTTAGAGACCCAAATTTCCACCAAGGGTCTGTGACGGTCCGTCACGCCTGTGACGGTCCGTCCTGCAAGTTCGTCGCGAAGTTCAGAGAGTCGATTTTCAGTACCCAATTTCAGAATTTCTAAGTGTTTTGAAACGGGACCCTGCGACGGTCCGTCGTGCCCATGACGGTCCGTCGTGGGGTCCGTCGTCTCAGCCAATTTTCCAGAAATAAAATCTGCTGCTCGAAACGACTAAACAGGTCGTTACAATAGATACCAATTTACCCATCGTTCATCCTCGAACGATTAAAAGAAGAAAAACAAGGGCGAAAAGGAGTACCTGAATCTGTAAACAGATGTGGGTATTTTTCTTGCATATCTGCCTCCTTATCCCAAGTGGCCTCTTCAACCGGTCGATTCTTCCATTGAACTTTGATGGATGCAATCTCCCTCGACCTCAGCTTGCGAACCTCTCTATCTAAAATAGCAACCGTTTTCCTCCTCATAAGTCAAATTCTCATCAAGCAAGACTGAATCCCAACGGATGATGTAGTTTCCATCCCCATGGTATCTTTTCAACATGGACACATGAAATACCGGATGCACTCCGGACAGCCCTGGAGGCAAGGCTAATTCGTAAGCCACCTCCCCTACTCGTTTAAGTACTTCAAAGGGACCAATATACCTTGGGCTTAGTTTACCTCTTTTACCAAACCGCATCACCCCTTTCATGGGTGAAACCTTCAACATGACTTGTTCACCCTCCATAAACTCCAAGTCTCTAACCTTTCGGTCCGCATATTCCTTTTGTCTACTTTGAGCCGCTAGAAGCTTTACTTGAATGCACTTCACTTTATCTAACGAATCCCTCAAGAGGTCAGTATCCCAAGGTCTAACCTCAAATGCATCAAACCAACCAATGGGGGACCTACATCTCCTCCCATACAATGCTTCAAATGGAGCCATGTCAATACTGGAGTGATAGCTATTATCGTATGAAAACTCTGCCAAAGGTAAGAAGCTATCCCAATGGCCCCCGAATTCTATCACACATGCACGAAGCATATCCTCCAACACTTGAATCGTTCGCTCAGACTGACCATCTGTCTGAGGGTGAAACGCAGTACTAAGGTCCAACCTAGTACCTAATTCCGCATGCAATGTTCTCCAAAACTTAGAAGTAAACTGCGTACCTCTATCTGATATAATGGAGAGTGGAACTCCATGCAGCCGAACAATTTCTGAGATGTAGATTTTGGCTAACTTCTCTGCGTTGTAGGTCACCTTGACAGGAATGAAGTGAGCAGACTTAGTTAACCTATCAACAATCACCCAAATGGAATCAAACTTACCCAATGTCTTTGGAAGACCAACCACGAAGTCCATTGCAATTCTCTCCCACTTCCATTCAGGAATGGGCATTCTCTGAAGTGTTCCTCCGGGCCTTTGGTGTTCATACTTTACTTGTTGACAATTTGGGCATTTGGCAACAAAATCCACAATGTCACGCTTCATTCTTCTCCACCAAAAGTGTTGCTTTAGGTCACGGTACATCTTGGTTGCACCAGGATGTATAGAATATCCGGAACTATGAGCCTCTGTCAGAATAGTGGTGATCAAATCATCGATGCGGGGTACACATACCCTTCCCTTAATCCTCAAAACACCTTCCTCATCGATTTTTGCTTCTTTAGCCTCTCCTCGCAACACTTTATCTCGAATTCGACTTAGTTTCTCATCATCAAACTGTTTTCCCTTGATCTTGTCAAGAAAAGAAGATCTTGCCTCCACACAAGCCAAAAATCCTCCCTTCTCATTTACTTCTAGCCTCATAAAGTCATTAGCCAAGTTTTGGATTTCTCTAGCCAACGGGCGCCTAGAAACTTGCAAATGAGCTAGACTTCCCATGCTTCCTGCCTTTCTACTTAAGGCGTCTGCCACAACATTAGCCTTTCCCGGATGATACAGAATAGTGATATCGTAGTCCTTCAGTAGTTCCATCCATCTCCTCTGTCTCAAATTCAAATCCTTCTGAGTGAAGACATACTGTAGGCTACGATGATCTGTATAGACCTCACACTTAACCCCATACAAATAGTGTCTCCATTGTTTTAGTGCAAATACTACCGCGGCCAACTCCAAATCATGGGTTGGATAGTTACGTTCATGCACCTTTAATTGCCTCGAAGCATAAGCAATCATATTCTTATCTTGCATTAGCACTGCATCCAAACCCGAATAGGATGCATCACAATAAATGATGAAGTTTTTTACCCTCTACTACTGCAAGGTAAGAATTGGTGCAGTAGTCAACAAGGTCTTGAGTTTCTGAAAGCTTTCCTCACCTCACACTCATCGACCATACAAATGGAACATTCTGCTTAGTCAAGTTCGTTAATTGGGACGCAATAGAGGAGAATCCCTTGACAATCGGCGGTAGTAGCTAGCCAAACCAACAAAACTCCTTATTTCTGACACGTTTGTAGGTCTCATCACCCAATTTTTCACTGTCTCAATCTTAGATGGATCCACCATCACTCCATCCTTAGAAACCACGTGTCCCAAGAAGGACACTGAATCTAGCCAAAACTCACACTTGGAGAATTTGGCATAAAGCTTCTTCTTCCTCAATAACTCTAACACCATTCTCAAATGCTCCTCATGTTCCTTCTTACTTTTAGAGTATACCAGTATATCATCAATGAATACGATCACAAAGAGATCCAGATATGGCTTGAAGATCCCGTTCATCAAGCTCATGAAGGCAGCAGGGGCATTCGTAAGACCAAAAGACATTACCAAAAATTCGTAGTGCCTATACCTGGTTCGAAAAGCAGTCTTTGGCACGTCCGTTGCCCGTATTTTCAATTGATGATAACCGATCTCAAGTCAATTTTTGAGAGAGACACAAGCATTGTAACTGATCGAACAAGTCATCAATGCGAGGAATGGGATACTTGTTCTTGATAGTTACCTTTTTCAGTTGTCTATAGTCTATGCACATCCGAAAACTCCCATCCTTCTTCTTCACAAATAATACCGGAGCACCCCAAGGAGATGCACTTGGTCTAATGAAGCCTTTGCTCAACAACTCTTGAAGTTGTGCCTTTAACTCTCTTAACTCCGCGGGGCCATTTTATAAGGGGGTATGGAAATGGGGCGAGTACCCGGTTCAAGATCATACAGAAGTCAATATCCCTATCTGGTGGCATACCAGGAAGATCTGCAGGGAACACATCCAAAAACTCACGGACTACCGAAACCGACTCAATCGAGGGTACTTGAGTAGTGTCATCCTTGAGATGTGCCAAGAAAGCTAAACCCTTACTAACCATTATCTTAGCACGAAGAAAGGAGATGATACGCACCGAATTGGAAGTGTAGTCGCCCTCCCACACTAACGGATCTGTCCCAGGCTTGGCTAACGTCACCGTTTTAGCATTACAATCCAAGATCGCAAATTGCGGAGAAAGCCAAGTCATACCCAGAATTACATCAAAATCAACCATTCTAAGATAACCAAATCTACATAAGTGTTGCTCCCCACAAAGTTCACCAAACAAGACCTATATACCTTTTCAACTACCACAGACTCACCCACCGGAGTAGAAACACGAATAGGCATATCAAGTAATTCACAATGTAAATTTAGACCATTAGCAAATGAGGAAGATACATAAGAAAATGTGGATCCAGGATCAAACAATACAGAAGCCATGCAATCACAAACCAGAAGATTACCTGTGATGACAACATCAGATGTCTCCGCCTCCGATCTCCCAGGGAAAGCATAACAATGGGCCCTTTCATTTGTTTGTCCGTTGCCCCTACCCTGTTGTGATGTAGTGGCTCCATTTTGCCCATCACCTCTGCCGTTTTGGTGACCACCATTACCTCGACCACCACGTCCTCCAGAGTAACGGCCTCTACTATGACCACCTCTACCTCTGACCATGGGAGGTCTGTAACTCTGTTTTGGGCAATACCTCTTAATGTGCCCAGTCTCCCCACATCCATAACATTCTCTGGGTTCAAGCATTGGTCTCTCAGAGAAGTGTTGACCGGTCTGAGGTGGACCCACAACTACAGTCTGTAGTGAAGACTGAATTGGTCGGGCCGAGTAACCTCTGGAACCCTGTCCTCTAGTGTAAGAACCATTAAAATCACCTCCCTTTCGAAGCCTTTTTGATGTCGATGTCGTGGTGAAGTCATCTGGCTTCACTCCTTCCACCTCTATCACGAAGTCTACCACTTCTTGGAAGGATTTTTCCGTAGCCGCTACCTGTAAGGCTGAAATCCGCAATTCTAACCTCAACCCCTTCACAAACCGGCGAATCCGCTCTTGTGGACTGAAACAAAGTTGGGTGGCATACCTGGATAATGCCCGAAACTTAGCCTCGTATGCATTAACCGACATCCTTCCTTACTCTAGGCTCAAGAACTCATCTCTTTTCCTATCCCTCAAAGTCCGGGGGATATACTTCTCCATAAACAAACTAGAGAATGAGGCCCAAGTTATAGGTGGTTCCTCTATTGGTTGACACTCAACATGTGACCGCCACCACATTTTGGCGTTCCCTTGAAACTAATAACTCACGAACTCAACACCAAACCGTTCTACTATACCCATCTTGTGTAGTAGCTCATGACAGTCAACCAGAAAATCGTAAGCATCCTCAGATTCAGCACCCTTGAAGACTGGAGGTTTCAATTTCAAGAACTTACTGAAAAGTTCATGCTGATCATTTGTCATTATAGGCCCAGTAGTCAGACGTGGAAACGTGCCTATGTCCAATGAGGCATCCATACGAGGAGCCATAGTAGCCGCATGTCGTATCTCTGAAACCGGAGGTGTTGGTGCAGAAACCACTGGAGGTGCCTGACCATGATCAGATAACCCGCTAAGATAAGCAAGAACCTGATTGATCATCTCTGGGGTAGGTTGGGGTGGCAATTCCTCATTTTGCACTTGTTCATTCTCCCCATGCTCACCCTCTCTTATCACCTCCTCAGTCGGTGGAGGAGTCACCTCCCTAGTATCAGACGGGCTAGGTGCTTGTCCTCTCCCTCTAGAGGACGTCCTCCCACGACCTCTTCCACGGCCTCTTGCCACTGCTCTTCCTCGAGCCACAGCCCCAGTGGCTGGCTCAGACGTTTCTTGTCTTGCTGGTGTTGGTGTTGGTGTTGGCGCAGTCGTTGCTCTAGTTCTAACCATCTGCGAAATAGAGTGAAGATGGTCAGATACCAATTTGTATCACCTAGATACCAATTGGATTCAAGTAATAGCACGAAAGAAAGAAGAAAGAATGGAATTTTCCTAAAGTCTTATAGCCTCTCAAGAAAAAGTAAAGGCGTCCCCCTACCGTTCCTTAAGACTCTACTAGACCTGTTCTTGTGTGATGAGACCCACGAACCTAATGCTCTGATACCAAGTTTGTCACGACCCAAAATCTGGACGCGACTGGCACCCACACTTACCCTCCTATGTGAGTGAACCAACCAATCTAACCATTAACATTTCAATGTATATCAACAGAAAATAATGCGGAAGACTTAAATTCATTAATAAAAACCAATTCAATAACTGTTAAAATTCAACATCTATTATTTCCCCAAAATCTGGAAGTCATCATCACAAGAACATCTATCTCAAATTACTAAACTAAGAATGTCTAAGAACAAAAATAACTAAAAAGCTAGTCCCTGCCGGAAGTTCAAGGCATCAAGACATGAAGAGGGAGATCCAGTCCAAGCTAGAAGCATTAGCTCACCCTGAAATCCGGTATACTGATGACTGGCTAGAATTACTGTTAAGTTGAAGATGACGGAACGTTTGCTACACTCCACAAATAACAAAGAAAGAAACAAACAAGTAGGGGTCAGTACAAAACACGGGTACTGAGTAAGTATCATCGGCCAACTCAAAATAGAAAACATTATATATCAGTTAATATCATAAATCAACTATAATACTCAACATGTAGCAACAACAAGTACTAAAATCATCAATAAGTACTAACAAGTTCATCCATGAGGACTCAAGCCTCAATATCATACTCATTTGGGAATTAGGTTCATTACATTGAGTATATTAACATTCTTCAAGATTCATTATCTTTCTTCCTCTTGTGTCGGTACGTGACACTCCGATCCATATTCTATCCTGGTGCCAGAACGTGGCACTCCGATCCTCATTCTATCCTGGTACCGGAACGTGGCACCCGATCCATATTCTATCCTGGTGTCGGAACGTGACACTCCGATCCTCATTCTATCCTGGTACCGGAACGTGGCACCCGATCCATATACTATCCTGGTGTTGGAACGTGACACTCCGATCCTCATTATATCCTGGTACCGGAACGTGGCACCCGATCCCCTAATTCATCAAGCCTTCTTTTATACTAAGGCATCATCAATCTCATTATATAATTTATCAAGCCTTCTTTTACACTAAGGCATCATCAATCTCATTATATAATTTCATCAAGCCTTCTTTTACACCAAGGCATCATCATTAACAAGTGAATTAGGGTTTCTTTCAAGATTTTGGATTCAATAACTTCATCACGCTTATTTTATCACAATCACATAATCACAATCATGCAAGCATACAATTAAGCATATAGAAGGGTTTACAATACTACTAACACATATTATTCGCTATTAAAAGTTTACTATAAGATAGCATAAACCATAACCTACCTCCACCGAAGAATTGAATTCAAACAAGCAATTTCCCAAGCTTTGTGTTCTTCCTCTTCGATCGATTCCTCTCTCTCTATCCTTGTTCTTTCTCTTTTTCTTATTCAAACCCTCTTTCTTTTACCCTAATTAGCATATAATTAAGAATAAAAGATGGTAATAATAACCCACTAATTAACTTAAGGTTACCTCTTTTAACCCTCAAGTAATTAGACTTATTAATATTAACCGACTAACTTCATAATTAAGGCAGGAATAGTCAAAAACGTCCCTTAAAACATGTAAAGAAATCCGACCCAGACTGGGATTACGCAACCTGTGACGGGCCGTCATGCCTGCGACGGTCCGTCCTGCAGGTCGTCGCAAAGTTCAGAGACCCAAATTTCCACCAAGGGTCTGTGACGGTCCGTCACGCCTGTGACGGTCCGTCCTGCAAGTTCGTCACGAAGTTCAGAGAGTCAATTTTCAGTACCCAATTTCAGAATTTCTAAGTGTTTTGAAACGGGACCCTGCGACGGTCCGTCGTGCCCATGACGGTCCGTCGTGGGGTCCGTTGTCTCAGCCAATTTTCCAGAAATAAAATCTGCTGCTCGAAACGACTAAACAGGTCGTTACACTTTAAATACAAATGTTGTATGATTAGTTTTAATAATTTTTAAAACTTATGGGTATAAATTATATTTCCTAAAAAAGTTAAATATGTTTTTCAAATACTATAGTCAAGTATATTGTGAAATTTCCCTCAAATTGTAATCTAAATAATATTCAATGATATTTTCCAAATGTATATGAAAATTTTGGGCAAACGCTAGCTTAATGTTAATCATGTTTAAAAAAGCAAGATATATTTTAAGAGTAAATTTCACATATAGCGTTATATATAATATTATTATCAAGTTATGGCATTAGAGTTTTAGTTTTATTTTGTAGCATTTAGTATCTCACTCTATAGCATTTTATTTGTAATTATATTGTTAATTATAATTTATTGAAAAGAGTTGTTATTAAAAATTAAGTAGACAAAGTGATAATGAGTAATTAATTTTAATGATTAAAATTCTGACAATATTTATCAAGTTGCTTTTGACAGTGCACTTATTGAATGTTGCATGCCTGAGAATTTAAAGAGTTTACCTTTTTATTGAGTTAAATAAAAGCAAGATAAATTATTAGCCGTACAATTATTCTTCATTCCAAAATTTCTTTATTATTTTGAAATTTCTTTCAAAATATAATTCATTTCTTTCCCTAAGAATTCAAGATTATTTTAATAGTTGCATATTTCAGTTCTGATGGATAACTTTGTGTCAATTTTAATTAAACATGGTGGAAAGTGAAATTCTTCGGGTTAGTTTTTAGTTATGATTTGTTGGTTTGTTTAGATTTATCGTTTTTTACATTTAAAACATTGTTAAATATTTTTAACTGTATAATCAGTTTGTATATTTTTATTACACTTACAAAAAGATTTTTTTTTTTGTAATAAAAAAAAATTATAATTAATTATATTTTATAAATTTAAAATAATTCTATCTATCTATTTTTAGTAATATAAATAATTTATTTTAAGATGGAAAAATAATATTAAGATGAAATAAAATGAATATTTTCTTTTTGAATTTCATATTTTCCATGAATAAAATTATATAAGTAGAGAAATTTGGAACATTACTTTTCAAAACAAAAGTGAGAGAAAAAGAAGTAAAAAAAAAGTAAGAAGAGAAATAATCGTTTGAAGAAGAGAGAGAAAAATGAATTTGGGTCATTTTCTGAAATAGGACTCAACAATTTCCATATGACACAATATAAATGGAGGCTCATAAACCTCAACCGCTTTATGAGGCTCTATTTATATTGTGTCATTTGGAAATTGTTGGTCCAATTTCAAAAAATGACCCAAATCCATTTTTCTCTCTCCTCTTTAAACGATTATTTCTCTTTCTTACTTTTTTTCTTTGACTTTTCTTTTCAAATTAGTGTTCCAAATTTCTCTATCAACTAACAAAAGAAGTCAAATACAAGGACCTTCCAGGTCATTTCGCGTTATTTTTACAGTTATAGTATCACGATCCAAAATCACAAGTCGTGATGACACCTATGGTTCCAACCGTTAGGCTAAGCCAACCCGTTAAGTTAACCAATTTCACTTAAAATATGAAAAAGTATGTAGCAAGCAAATGTATTGCATACCAAATCTTTTAAATGAAATGCGAAAAACTATACTATCCTAAGATTTAGTGTCAGAAGTACAAAAATTTCTAAACTACGAGGCAAGTTTAGAACTAAATACCAAATCTAGACGTTAGAAATATCCTGTCAGAACACTAATAATATAATAACTAAGACATAGTGGGAGGTGGGGACATAAACTTTGTGACTTTGAGAAAATTTGATGTCGTTTGCATTATTATGTTGATTTTGATTTCATATAATATGATGAGTCGTCTCCTATTTACTTTCAAGAGTGTATTTGTATGGTGTGCCTATTTTCATAATTTTGAATTGAGGTACTTAGTTCATATCTAGTTTCTAAAATTTCATACACAACAAATTGAGTATTCGTTGGATCTTAGCACAATTTTCATTCACAAACAGATGGTTAATCCAAGAAAATCTTGAACAAATTAGAGACTGTAATAAAGTTGAATCTTGTATAAAATCGAAAGATAACTGATAGTAATGCAGATAAAAGAAAAATATATTGCTCAATAATTTCAGTGAAAAAAATGGAGAGGTTGTATGGAGATTACTATAATATGGAATAGTGATTAAATGAAAAAAAACTCAATAGGAAGTGGAATTTTTGGAAAAAAATTCATTTGCATACCTTTAAAAAAATTCATTTGCATACCCTTAAAAGAAAATATATTTTAATCTTGAACTAAATTTTAACTCTTGTTTTCATAATTTATATTGGATAAATATTCAAGTCACCAAGTTATCTTTTTCTAATTTTAACTTACCATTATTGCAATATATATATATATATATATATATATATATATATATATATATATATATATATATTATGTTAAATGTAAGTAAATTGTTATTTTTCTAAAATTTTCACTTACTACTAACTTCCTTCCATATTGTACTAATCTCTGTTGAGGATATGAAGGGGTGAATATGGCTTAATGTGGAAGTTTAAATATTGCAAATCATATTGTTGAAGTTAGATGATAAAAACTGATACAAAAAATCATTTTATCATTAAAAATAAATATTTACTAGACTATTGATGAACGGCAGGACACTATTTTAGCATGAATTGACAAGACATGGGTAAATGATCAAATAACTCTTTCACTCTGAAAACCACTTGTATTTTCACTTCAAAAAAGAAAACACTCTTGATTTTTTTTTATTTACTCTCTCTTACTTTACTTTTTTTCTTCTTCTTCTTTACCGCACTCATCAATTTTTTATTTTATTTTGTTGATTCATTTGCCGTTCAAGATTTTATTTGTTGTTAGATTTATACTCCCTTCGTCCCATTTTATGTGACACTATTTTCTTTTTGGTTAGTCCCCAAAAGAATGTTACATTTCCTTATATGGTATAGTATTTAAAGGTACAATTCCTCTTTTACCCTTGTTGGTCAAACTTAATTTTTAATAGTACTTCAATACATTTATGAGGAGAGAGAAAAGTGAGTCCACTTTTGAAGTACAATCTGGTAAACAATTCAAAGTCTTCGTTTATTTCTTAAACTCCGTGTTGGGTCAAATGGTGTCACATAAAATAAAACGGAGGGAGTATAATTTAACAAGATGGATCCGAACAATCAGAATAGTCAATTAAATGAAGTATTGAATAATGTTTTGGGGTTAGATGTGGATGACAATTTGTTGTCCCAAAATCATGAAGATTTCAATGGTGCATACGATAGGCCTGAGAAAAAAAAACTAAAAATTTCTCATGACCTATAGACTTAAAAAAAACTAAAAAATTCCTAAAAGTGGGAACCTAAACTTTGATTTGATTTCCTGACCTTTAGACTATTTGTTTAAGCTTTAATCATTTGCACTACAATAATATTCATTCATAATTACGAAAGGAAATATATTTATGCTCTTTCATGTCAATTGTTTATTGAATATCACAAGTAAACTTAAAATGAAATATTATCAATAAATATAGTCCAATAATTACTCAAATGTGAAGATAAATTGATCAAAGGTTGATATGTACCGTAATTATTTGTATTATCCAATTAAAATTTGATCATGCATATATCATTGCATTCAATTAATTTGTATTTGTGAGGGAGCATAACTCATATAATACTTTATCCATTACATTTATTTTCATCATAATGATTCAACTTATAATAATGAAACATCTTTAATTTTTGTGAAACAATCCAAATGTAAACTTTTACAATCTTATTTACAAAAAAAAAATGAATTTAAAAATTATTTAAATCCTAAAAATTTCAAATAATCTATTTTTTTTAAAAAAAAAACTAAAATTGTGACATAACTGTCACGACCCAAAACGAGTCGTGAGTGACACCCACACTTAACCTCCTAAGTGCGCGAATCAAAGAATCTAAATCCCCAACATATATCAATAATTCAACTATGAATACCAATATAATGTGGAAGCTTAAAACTTATTAAAGTAACTGATTAAATAAACATCTAAAGTCTAACACTTATTATCCCCTAAATCTAAAAGTCATCATATCAAGGACATCTCTTCTCAATTACTAAGTCTAGAAGTATTGAAAATACCGAAATAAGTAAATAAGATGGTCCATGTCCGAAATGTAAGGATATCATGACATAAATGAGAGAATCCAGCACGAGCTAGAAATAATAGCTTACCCTGAAACTCTGATGTGCTGGAGATTATCTAGAGCTGAGGTTGAGTTGAAGTCGATGGTATACTTGTTGCACTTTACAAAAGAAAAATTAAGAAAATACAAGTAGGGGTTAGTACAAGGAACACGTACTGAGTAGGTATCATCGCCAACCCAACATATAAACTAATATATATTGAATAATAATATAAAATCAACTACGATACTTGGCAAGTGGCAAACAACAAACAACATAAACCACTGCCAATAACACCATAGTAGGTACACAATCAATCACAATTATATTAAGTTAATTCGAGATTCCTTTTCTTTAATGTTATCGTGTCAGAATGTGATACTCCGATCCCATATATCGTGTCAAAATGTGACACTTCGATCTCATAATATCATGTCGGAATGTGACACTCGAATCCAATAATACAGTGTGGGAACGTGACACTCGGATCTAATAATACCATGTTAGAACGTGACACTCCGATTCAATTATCTCATTAATTTATTTCATCAAGCCTTCTTTATTCAAGGCATCACTTCGATAGATAGGGTTCAAGATTATAAATTCCACGGTCTTAAGATTTTAGACCAACCATAAACCCCACAATTAATCTATACAACGACACAATCAAGTACATAAGAAACTTCACAATATCATTCAATACATATCAATCGCAATTGAAAGTCTATCTATCAAATAGAAATAACCATAACCTACCTCCATTGACGAACTGAAGTCAAGTAAACTACTCCTCCAATGCCTTTCCTTTCCTCAATGCCTCCGAACCTTTCCGATCTATCAAATATATATGCATAATTTGTAAGTTAACGAGTCTATAAACACTCAAAATTATTGTATGTTTAGCCTAGACCAAAAACCTATATAATCAATTTCTTAAAGTTCAAACCTAATGCTAGATCTTAATTACCTCAACTAACATAACTTTAATGAAATTTAGATAATTCGATACACCTAATATTTAATTACCTATCTCAATATACTAAAATTCAATTTTTAGGATGATGATAAGTAGTAAACTTCAAGATTAAACCACTGATTGCGAAAATAGAAAGAAAAGAAAATCTTCCTTTTCTATACAACTACTGCAATTTTCAACTATTGCTCCCATCTTCTAATTCCCTCCATTATTTTCGATGACCCCGTCAAAACTTTTCATTCTATTTTATTATTAATTAATTTTTTAAATAAAAATTACTTTTCTCTTTATCGATAGAAACGGGCCAAATATTTCCTCATTTCCCCTCTCTTCCACGAGCACAACACATGCGCGTTCATTTTCACCCTTCTTCTCTTTGACCTAATTTTTCATTTATTTGTGGAGCTTAGCAAAAGCAGAATGATGGAAAGTAGAAGTTTTGGATCTTAGCAGAAGCAGAACGATGGAAGATGGTAAATTCTTCATGTCTGTGATTTTAGGACAAACATAAACCCTTTTTTTCTTCGAATCTAAACCCGTTTCTCTCTTCAAACCTTCTGTGAAATCTAATGAAATGGAGGGTTCTATGTTTTCTTGTCAAATCTAAGGAAATTGAGGTTCGTTCTTCAACTGTTGGAGGTTCTCTTCTTCAATTTTTGAGGTTACAGCTGAAGAAACAACAAGTCTGAACTTTTGAGGTTTTCTTCTTGAGTCTCTTCTTTTATCTTTAATATTTGGGTGTGGTTAGTGTATTTGATGTATTTGTCTATTTGTGGGTTCTTTTTCATTAAGTTGTAGATATTGTGGGTTTAATGTTTTGTTGTATTTATGGTGAAATCGACTGTTCTAGACCTATTTAACTTGAAATTGATGTTGAATTTCTTGTCCATGAGTTATTCAATTGGGTTTGAATACCATTGTATTGATGACTGATACGCTCAAACCTACTTCTCAAATGAGAAGTAAAGTGGTCGTGTCAAGTAAATAACCCAACTAGTGAGGTTGGGATCATTCCCACGAGGAAAATAGTCTAGACTTAACCTCAACCTATTATTACTATCGTTTGGTCAATAACTTCCTTGGAAAGTAGAAATATAAAAAGGGGGGTTCTATCTCTAAATAAGTGAAAATAAACAACGAACTTGAAAGAGACACTTAACAGCTTTTAATGTTGGGTTTTAATCAATTAATCAAAGTAACTAGGGTTTACGTGTTCCCCACAGGTTCATAAATTGATAACTCTAACTATAACAATTCTTTCCTAGTATCTTGCATGCAAAGTGATAATTTACGTATTTCTAAATCCTTTGTCCGGCATCTAGAAAATCTCACTCCGCACCTTGGTCCGGCTACGTGTGTTGCTATCCTAACCCTTATCCTTACCTCATATTGAGCATCGTAATCGATATTTGACTAAGTTCTTACCTCGTACCAATCAATACTAGCCTATTAGATAGTATACACTAAATCTATGTTAATAATTCTTTTCCTATTATCTACCTCCTTGGTCCGGCAAGTAGCATTAAGGCGAGTTCTAACGGTGGCCATCCGTTAAAAAGACTTCTAAATGAAAGAATTATTAATACATGCAAGACACTATTCTAGAATTGTTCTTTTAATTAGGGTTTATCTCATTATTTGCCTATGGTTCCCAGAACCCTAGTTATGGAGTTTAGTTACTCATAGCCATAAACACAATATTCAAATATATTCAATAAGAATTCATGTACTTACTTCAATGAGAAAGAATAAAATCTGAAAGTTTGCTTGATTAATCACCAAAAATCACTTGTAAGAATCTCCAAAATCAAACACTAATACACAAAGTCTATAATATGATGTCTAATCTAGCAGAGTCTAACCTCAAAAAACGAGGTTTTTCGAACTATTTATAAAAAAATAAAAACCTAATTAAACAAGGATTCTAATTACTGGAAATCTGCCAAAACGCGGCTGGGTCGACGGACCTAGCGACGGACCGTAGTGATCACGATGGACCGTCATGGACTCCGTCGTCCCATACTTAGCAATTTCTTCTGCTGCTCTCTTCATTCCCCTCGACGGCAATTATGACGGACCGTCATAGGCACAACAGTTCGTCGAGGGTCTTCGTTTCAAAACACTTCAACTCTTGGAAGCTGGGTACTGGGATCACTTCTCTGAACTTAATGACGAACCTTCAGGACGGACCGTCATAGACACGACGGACCGTCACAAGCTACGTAACCCCACACTTGGTCAAACTTCCCCATCTTCCTTCAGCAGCTTCTCGACGCTGCCACCTACGGACCGTCACAAGCACGACGGACCGTCATCATCTCCGTAGGTGGTCTCTTCTACATTTCTTCACTCAAAATCTCCGCATTCAACTTTGGACAGATTTCCTGCAAAACAAAGAGAAACTCATATAAAAACTAGTACAAAAAGACTTTCGGACACACTAAACTTAAGGAAAAAGTATTAATTATACCGTGAAACCACGGTATATCAACACCCTCAACTTAAATTCGTTGTTTGTCCTCAAGCGACGCACTATGACTCACTACACAATCTTTGTACCATAGTATTCATGTTTTATCCTTTGTAATCATTTGGCTATCAATACCGATTAATCTCATCAAATCTATGCATGCTATCACTATTAGGCTTGAATTTTAAGGGATTAGAACATGACACACACTCACCATGCACTAACACCTATCCTCTTCAATTTCTCACCGAGGTGCTAACAATTCCGGTATTGCAACTAGTGTCCTCACTTCAAAACAAAATCCTCATCTTTCACACAATGATTTCAGTTTGAGTATAAGGATTACTTTTCAACACTCGCTCTCAGAACAGAGTCACACTCATTCATACCTATTGCCATAAGCTTGCCCTTAATTTTACTGCCTTAAGTTCGCTATACAACCCTTAGGATCACGATAGGACTTTCTTAGCTTGTAACATAGGCTCAGAGTCAGGTAGGGTATATTTAGGTATACTTTAGTGACTTTTTTGCCCTCCTTGACATATCGGCTAAACCTTCCACTTTCTATCACTTTATCTCGCCCAGTTTCTCCCATTCTTTCACCTTGCTATTTTCCCTTCTTTCTTCATTTGTGTAAGTGACTCTTTTCCTTTTTTTCTCTCTTTTTTTTAAACGAGTTCTTGAGTCACTTTCCTTTTGTTCTTTCTCTCTCTTTGTTCTTTCAACCCCACTTTCCAGAGCATACCTCAAAACAGCCACCCTCAACTCATGACTTTGCCATGAGTCAAGGTACACAATACCCAAAGTTGGGTCAGGGCCATAATGAAGGTTGTTTATGCGTTAGCCACCCTCAACTTATGCTTTTGGCATAAGCTGAGGTGCACATGGCCAAGGAGGGACCAGGGCCAACATATTGTTCCCAAAAAAGATCAGTTGGGGTGAAAAAGAAAGGTCTAATTTTAAGCTCAGATTATTTGGATCAAAGAAGGATAACTTTCATTTGGTTTCTTTCATTTAGGCTAGAAATGGGCTATCTTGAATAAGGTCCTATGATCCTTGCCTAATTGTCTGTTACAGCTTACTTTTAGCAGGACTAACCAGGCAAGTTCTAGCTCAGTACCAATAGTGGACTATTCAAATTTCCTCACACTCACTTGACATCTCATCACTATACCAGATTATTAGACACCTAGTTCGAATTGAAGACTTAGGGTAATGCAATGGTGTAATTCTATTTCATGCTTAGAGCCACACAATTATCAGTTACTATGCCTAGTCATGCAACATTTTCCAGTTTTCTCAGGATATCATTTTAGCCATCATGCTTCAGAGTTAAACTATGTACAGAAAATATAAACATGCCGGTTCAACAGAAAAAGTAATCAGTCATTTGGGGCAAAAGAACACAGGCAAGAAAACTCCAAAAGAGGATAGTGAGTTGGGATACTCAGACTTTACCCTAACACTCACTTTCCATTTACCCCACCCCCAACAAAAAAAGCATGTAATTGTCCCCAATGCATAAAAAAAATCTAAATATTAGAGTGGTAGGTGAAGCAAACCTGTGGCGCAAAGCGCCGTCGATCAGCAAGATGGTGGGTCTGGTTCCCCGAAACCCACGTTCTCTGTAATTTGGACACCCTCAATGGTGTCCTCAGCAACAAACGCACCATCAGTAGTGCCTCCTGCTGTCTCTACAGTTCGGGAGCTAGACGCCCCAACCGCTAATTGTGATGCTCTGATCTGGTGCGCCTCCTCCTCAGCAAGTGAGGCTCTCCTCGCAGCCTCCATCTCTCGGCGCTCCTTCTTCCTTGCTCGCGCCTCATCCTCTGCTCGACCCCTACGCTTCTTGGCACTCTCTCGAGGGGGAGGTGGTGGAATTTCTGAAGTAGTAAACAGGGCTGCCAGCATGCTGTCCTCAGCAAGCTCGACAGAAGGGGCCTCAGACTCCAGCACCCTCGCCTCTAGGATCGTGTCGATGTCTGCACGAAGACTGTCGACTGCAGCCTGAAGAGTCGACACATCCACCGGAGGGGCTGGTCGGGCTAACACTCTCAACTCAAAGGCGTCCCTGCGCTGGTTGACCTCAACAATTTTCCGCTCTGTAAACTGCTACATCTTCCTCTCTAGACGCCCTTCAGACTCAGTAATCGACTTCTGCATCCACGACTGGATATGATGCAGAAGAGTGGCCATTTGTGCCTCTAGTATTTGGACCCTAGCAAGCAGGACCAGTACCGGTAGAGGGGCTGTGCGAGAGGAGCTCGGGGTTGTGCTACTACCCGGGATAGACTCGACCAGGGTAGTGTCAGTGGACGCCCGTGTAGCTGTGCGGGCCTGGGCTACCGTATCCGCAAGATCATCAGCAAGTGGGGGCAACTCTGGACGAGGCCCTCTGCGTGGAGCCAACTCATTGGCCTCGTCTCTGATGAGGCCGACGTCAACAGTTCCCTGTGGGGTCTTCAGCTGATCTACGTGCCATATGGGCACACCTGCAGACCTGCAAAGGGCAAAGATCATACACGGGAAGGGGTACGTAGTAGCGACCTTGAATGCCCTCTCGTGCATGACTGACTGGAGAATCCATGCGAAGTCCACCTCGAATCCGGCTATCATCGCCGCCATCAAAACTGCTCGATCCCAAGTAACGATGTTATCAGCAGTTGTGGGGGAAAGGCAGTGACGGACGAGCAGCCACAAGAACTTTGCTATGAATGTGAGGTTGGCCTTTTTGATGGCCCCCTTCGGCTCAGTGACCCAATCGGCACCCTCTCCATCTACTGACAGGTGCAGGGCCATCCACCTCTTGGTGGTCTCTCTCAGTGCTGGCTCGCGTAAGAACTGTCCATCCTTTACTATCTGCCAGCGGTAGTCAAACTTGGCAGTGATGGGGGTCCGCGTAGCATCTACACTCTCGCCATATAGGAACCGGCGGATAGCTGGCAGGGAAATGTCAACCTGCACGCCCCGGACTCGAACCTGCTCTAGTGGGGCCTGTTTAGCGGGAGCAGCCCGCCTATCGATCTGTGATCGGAGAGTCGCTACGTAGGATGCGTAGAACTCTCGGACCATTTCCTCGCTGTATCGTCCCAACGGACGTGCTGTCTACTCTAAGCGATGCCTGGTGAAGAGGTTGTGGATCTCCGGCATCGATGAGAGACTCCCTGTAAGTACCCGCCGCTCCAAGGTGAGTGTCCGAGTCACTACTCCTTTATCAGTCAGGAACTTGGCGTCGGAGTAAACTTGAAACTGGCCGTCGACACACAACCGGTTTGGCTGGTCAGAGGCTGGGGTGGGGACCTGAGCTGGTGCGCCGAATGTAGAGTCTGAACTTCCAGCCTCATCAAACGAGGCCGACACTGCAGCAGTGGCGGGTGCGGGAACCTCAGCAGAGCTTGAAGCTTCCTCGGACCATGATACTCCTAAGGAGCCAGACGCTCCTTCCTCATTTGTGGCTGACCCAGAGGGTGTGCCGGTCAGTGTGCGCTCCTCATCAGACTGGGAGGCAGTGACTACGCCAGACGCCACCGTCTTGGGTGTCGCTCTGGGAGCATGTGCAGCACGGGAAGGTGCGGAAGTGCCTGGGGGCACATACTCGGGGTCCCGCTCATCATCAGAGCCAATGATCAAGCGTGCAGACGGGGCAACAGACTTTGATCGCCCGCGTGCATAGGTTCGGTCTTGCTTGGGTGCCATAGTAGGTAGTACCTGCAAAGGATCACTATTAGTACGAGTAGTGTCAAACTAGACAAACGAAACCATACGATATAAAACAGTGAAAATAATATGTAAATGCTGTATAAACAGTGACACACGATGGGCCTGGTGACTGCTCGTCGTGACTATGACGGACCATCATGAGGTCCATCGTGGTGTACTTGAACTCTGTATAAATAGAGAACCCTGAAAGAGGGTCTCTGACTAGCATGACGGTGTGTGCAGGACGGACCGTCACAGTTACGACGGTCCGTTGTAGATGTTCGTCGTAGGACACTTGGGAAAAAAATGAAGACCCTTAGGAGAGGGGTCTCTGACTATTATGACGGTCATGCAGGACGGACCGTCGTGGGTACGACGGTCCGTCATAAGTGTCCGTTGAAGGACACTTGGAAAAAAAAATGGAGACCCTTAGGAGAGGGGTCTCTGACCGGTATGACGGTCATGCAGGACGAACCGTCGTGGGTATGACGTTCGTCACATGTGTCCGTTGAAGGACACTTGGAAAAAAAATGAGAGACCCCTGGAAACAGGGTCTCTGTCTAGCATGACGGTTATGCAGGACGGACCATCGCGAGGACGACGATCCGTCACATGTGTCCAGTAGGACAGAGGTGCTAGGGCTCGTGCAACAGACCCTACGACGGTCCGTTGTGGCTACGACGGTCCATCATCGGGGTCTCATTCTGAATGACAGAGACAGAACTGTAGGTACCCTAAGCAACCCCGATGAACCCACATCAACCTTTCAGTGTTTTGGACCTACATGTGTCTACCCCAACTACTTTGAAAACTAGCAATGCAAAAGCACCTATGTCTAGGGTTGTCAACATGGCAAATTTGAACATTTTGAGCCTAGGTTTAGACATAATCATATAAAGTAAACAATATACGACTAAGAACTAAGCTAATACTAACTAATAAACAAAAATACAAGATAAATGAGTATAAATTTAGAGACACATACCTTAGAAATGGAGAAAAAGCAAATGGACAATGACTCAGTGGGCAGGGTAGACACCTACAGCAGCAGCTCCGACTAGTAGATGATAGTTTTAAGGCTTTGGAGAATTGTGGGGGTAATGATCAGTGAGGGGGAAATGTGGAAGTTGAAAAGAGAGGGGACATGAGAGGAATAATGAATGAATGGGGTGAAAATGAGGGGTTGGGGTGTTTAAACGGTCAGATTTTGGAAAAGGGTCCAGCCGGGTCGGGTCGGGTATAATTCATTAATCACGCGACGGTTCCCGGACGACGATCCGTCGCAGTTGTGACGACCCGTCGTTGGTTCTGTCGTGTGTGCCCTAATTTCAAAATAGCAGAAAAGCGTACCTGGACGACGGATGCATACGACGGTCCGTCGCAGGCACAACGGTCCGTCGATATATCCGTCAGTGGCTGCTGTAGAGTAGCTTTCTGCGGAATTTCCTGGTGATGTGCCTGCAAATTTGAAACCCATTAATAGAAAAATGCTACCATTATTAAAAAGACGATAGGTATTGGCTTGCCTCCCAACAAGCGCCTGATTTAATGTCGCGGCACGACCGGGGACACTCGATTACTCAGACTTCATCAAGATGGTATGCCTCTATCACTTTATTCCCCGATGCTTTATGCCCAAAATAGAGTTTTATTCTATCTCTATTCCTCTTAAACCGCACTCCCTCCTTGGATTTTAACTCAACTGCCCCATGAGGGAATACTTGGGTAATCTAGTAAGGTCCAGTCCATTTGGACTTGAGCTTGCCCGGAAGACAAGGCACCCCAGAACTGTCTACAAGCACCAAATCCCCAACCATAAACTCTTGTTTTGCAATTTTCTGTTCAGTCTCCTTCTTCATCTTTTCTTTGTGGGATATGACAGATACCGATTGGAGCTCACCACTCTGCCTCATGGTCCTACAAATGTTGAAGGTTGCTTCTTCATTATTCAACCGAAATGTCATCTGTCCCTTCTCCATATCAACTAAGGCTCTACCTGTAGCAAGGAATGGCCTTCCAAGAATAATGGGCACCTCAAAATCGACTTCGCAATCAAGAATAACAAAATCTGCTGGAAAGATGAATGACTCCACTTTTACAAGCACATCATGGAGTATCCCTATGGGCTTTTTCACTGTACGATCGGCCATCAGTAGCCGCATCGCAGTGGGTTTTGGATCCCCCAAACCCAACTTCTTATAAATTGAGAGGGGCATTAGATTTATGCTTGCCCCCAGATCACATAATGCTTTCGCAAAATGTAATGACCCAACTGTACAAGGAATAGTGAACGCACCCGGATCTTCTTTCTTTTGTACTAGGGATCTTATAGCAATAGCACTACAATGCTGCAATCTATCATCATCCTCAAAAGTGACCGATCTTTTCTTGGTGACCAGATCTTTCATAAATTTGTCATAACCGGGCATTTGTTCTAGAGCTTCTACCAAAGAGACATTGATAGAGAGCTGCTTCAACATTGTTATGAAGCGCCGGTATTTACCATCCTCAGTCTTTTTCACTAACTCTCTGAGGGAAGGGTGGTGGTGGCCTAGGCATGGGAATTACCTTGATAGGTTACTTCTGCATCTTTTCCATTACTTCCCTCTGCTTCACTACTACCCTTTACCACATTATCATATCCTTTCTCACATTTTCCTCAGTAGATGGCATAGGTGGGTCAATGGTTTGTCTACCACCCAGTGTAGTGATTGCCATGTAGTGCGCATCATTCTTTGGATTTTTGACAGTGTTGCTAGGAAGAGTGCCTGGTTGTCGTGTGTTCACTGTCGCAGATAATTGGGCCACTTGCAATTCGATCTGTTTAATCGAAATTGCATGTGTATCAACTTTTTGCCAAATACTAGCTAAATCACACCTCAACTCTTTAATGTGTTCATCACTAGTGTCGAACCTCCTCATCATTTTGTGCAACATATCCTCAACTCGCGCCATACTATCTCCACCATCCCTTGGAGTAACTTCACGATTTTGAGGAGGGACATAGGTCCCATTCCTGTCGTTTCTATTAGCATAGTTACCCATGTTAAAGTTGTTGTCGCAGTTGTAGTTTCCATCTCGGACATAATGACCCTTATGGTTGTAGTTACCATAGTTCCGACCTTGGTTCCCTTGACCTTGGCGCCAATTATCCTGATGCGAGCCTTGGGCGCTTGGTCGAAAACCCCCCGTCTGCTCCTACTGCATAAGTATCCTCCGCATAATAGCACTCATCACATCAGGTGTCTGCTGCTCAGTTTATCACATTTGGTGGTGGTTTAGCCAAGTAGTTGACTGCATTAATCTTTTCTGCACACCAGTGACTTGAAGTACCAACCCAAGCTCAGTTCTCATCTGAGCCATTTCTTCACGAATATCATCTGTGGCTGGGTTGTGAGTGGACTACACTGCGAAGGTGTTTCTCCCTGTATCGGACTTTCTAGTACTCCAAGCTTTGTTGTTACGGGAGATTTTCTCTAATTTCTCAGCAATCTCAGCATAAGTGCATTCTCCATAAGATCCACCTGCTATAGTGTCTAACACCGCTTTATTGTTATCATCCTATCTCCGATAGAAGTATTCCTTCAGTGAATCATCACCAATACGGTGATTTGGAACACTTCTCAAGAATGAGGTGAATCTATCCCAAGAACTACTAACTGACTCTCCTGGTAGTGCCACAAAGTTGTTCACCCTGTCTTTGTGGTTTAATTTCGTGGAGACCGGATAGTAGCGTGCTAAGAAGAAATCCCGTAGTTCGTTCCAAGTGAAGATGGAGTTGTATGGGAGCTCAGTAAACCACATAGCAGCCTCTCCCGTCAGTGAGAGAGGAACACTCTGAGACCTATTACATCTAGATCCAAATCAGGCCTCCCCACACAACTTTTACACACTGCCCTTACCTTAGCTATATGGGCATGTGGATCCTCAGAAGGTAGCCCTGAAAACAAACCTCTGGCAGTGAGCATTTGCATCAGGCTACTAGTCACCACAAAAGTGTGGCCTGTGGGTAGAGGGGGAAAGACAAGTGGCCCATCCGAGTCTGCTATGTTATCATACCCTCTGTAGTATGCTTGGGTCATGGAACGGGATTTTGTCCCCTCTGTTGATGTTCACCCGGAGCGTCGGGTAAAATCTGACCATGAACATCCACTGGATCTGGGATGTTCTGGTTTGGATCCTCATCATTTATTCCCAAGTTTCCATTCATATTGCGCAGTGTATGCTCTAGCTCGTGATCGTAGGGAAACAAGGGTTCTCTTCCTCTCCGTGTATTTGGCATACAAGGAGGATAGTTTTGAAAGGAAATCAAAAACAATAAAACAAAGTAAAATCAAGAAAATATCAACTGAACTTTAGTAATAAGTTCAAGTTAATCTAAAAGCTAAATTCCCCGGCAACGGCGCCAAAATTTGATACGCTCAAACTTACTTCTCAAATGAGAAGTAAAGTGGTCGTATCAAGTAAATAACCCAACTAGTGAGGTTGAGATCGTTTCCACGAGGAAAATAGTCTAGACTTAACCTCAACCTATTATTACTATCGTTTGGTCAATAACTTCCTTGGAAAGTAGAAACATAAAAAGGGGGGTTCTATCTCTAATTAAGTGAAAATAAACAACGAACTTGAAAGAGACACTTAACAGCTTTTAATGTTGGGTTTTAATCAACTAATCAAAGAAACTAGGGTATACGTGTTCCCCACAGGTTCATAAATTGATAACTCTAACTATAACAATTCTTTCCTAGTATCTTGCATGCAAAGTGATAAGTTATGTATTTCTAAATCCTTGGTCTGGCATCTAGAAAATCTCACTCCGCACCTTGGTTCGGCTACGTGTGTTGCTATCCTAACCCTTATCCTTACCTCATATTAAGCATCGTATTCGATATTTGACTAAGTTATTACCTCGTACCAATCAATACTAACCTATTAGATAGTATACACTAAATCTATGTTAATAATTCTTTTCCTATTATCTACCTCCTTGGTCCGGCAAGTAGCATTAAGGCGAATTCTAACGGTGACCAACCGTTAAAAAGACTTCTAAACGAAAGAATTATTAATACATGCAAGACACTATTCTAGAATTATTCTTTTAATTAGGGTTTATCTCATTATTTGCCTATGGTTCCCACAACCCTAGTTATGGAGTTTAGTTACTCATAGCCATAAACACAATATTCAAATATATTCAATAAGAATTCATGTACTTACTTCAATGAGAAAGAATAAAATCCAAAAGTTTGCTTGATTAATCACCAAAAATCACTTGTAAGAATCTCCAAAATCAAACACTAATACACAAAGTCTAATAATATGATGTCTAATCTAGCAGAGTCTAACCTCAAAAACGAGGTTTTTCGAACTATTTATAAAAAAATAAAAACCTAATTAAACAAGGATTCTAATTACTGGAAATCTGCCAAAACGCGGCTGGGTCGACGGACCTAGCGACGGACTGTAGTGATCACGACGGACCGTCATGGACTCCGTCATCCCATACTTAGCAATTTCTTCTGCTGCTCTCTTCATTCCCCTCGACGGCAAGTATGACGGACCGTCATAGGCACAACGGTCCGTCGAGGGTCTTTGTTTCAAAACACTTCAACTCTTGGAAGTTGGGTACTGGGATCACTTCTCTGAACTTCATGACGAACCTGCACGACGGACCGTCATAGCCACGACGGACCGTCATAAGCTACGTAACCCCACACTTGGTCAGACTTCCCCATCTTCCTTCAGCAGCTTCTCTACGCTGCCACCTACGGACCGTCACAAGCACAACGGACCGTCATAAGCTCCGTAGGTGGTCTCTTCTACATTTCTTCACTCAAAATCTCCGCATTCAACTTTGGACAGATTTCCCGCAAAACAAAGAGAAACTCATATAAAAACTAGTACAAAAAGACTTCCGGACACACTAAACTTAAGGAAAAAGTATTAATTATACCGTGAAACCACGGTATATAAATGACGTCTTCATTGATTTCACCACTCACTTACATTATTGTTGACGATTTAAGTTAGAGCAACAAGAAACAAAAGATAAATTAACATGAAAGAATAATCTAAAATTTGTGACTAATTGGTACTAAAATGTGCTACTGTTTAATATTATGATAAGTTCTTCTTGTCTGTAATTTCAAGTTGAACTTTGGACCTCTAATTTATTGGATTCGAAGTTGAAATTTTTTGAGCAGTATTACTGTTTTTATTGTGTTTTAATGTGATTTGAATAATTAACCAGTGATTTAACAGAGACATATGGGTAACAATTCTCAAAAATGAATTCTTTGTATGTATCTTTCTTTTCTGTATACATATATTGTTTCATGGGTATTTGATTCAATTATCATAATTGGATAATTATAGAGACAGACACTGAGTTTGGCTTTTATTCTCTCTAGAAATTATTGTGAAATCGAAGAAAATGGAGGGCTGAAAGTTACCTTGTGAAATCTGAGAAATCTTGATGTCTTTTTTCTTCAACAACAGCACGTTCTATTCTAACATCTTTGAGGTTATAGCTGAAGAAACTTCAAGT
Organism: Solanum corneliomulleri; assembly: GCA_027704805.1. Classification (NCBI taxonomy): domain Eukaryota; kingdom Viridiplantae; phylum Streptophyta; class Magnoliopsida; order Solanales; family Solanaceae; genus Solanum; species Solanum corneliomulleri. Next base: position 4,920,240 of record JAKWIY010003052.1, read on the forward strand.
TTGAGCTGTTGATGTTTTCTTCTTGAATCTCTTCTTTTTTCTTTAATCTTTGAGTTGTAATTAGTGTATTTGATTTTTTTTTTCTGATTGTGGGGATTTCCCATCAAGTTTTAGCTATTGTGGGTTTAAAGTTTTGTTGGCAGTTCTGGTGAAATTAATTACTCTAGATCTATTTCTCTTGATATTGATGTTGGATTTGTTGTTCCATGATTCATCCAATCGATTTTGATTACCCTTGCATTGATGATATCTTCT